>CM051346.1:19184071-19468228 GCA_028015215.1 Gynostemma pentaphyllum | reverse complement strand
TCCCTTCAAAAGCAAGAGGCAAATTCAAAGCTTCTAGAGGTATTAGACAAGAGGATCCCATTTCCCCATTTCTTTTCTTCATCGTAGCAGATAGCTTCAGCAGACTGATGTTGAAAAACCAGGCCTAACTAAATATCAGATGTTTAATGGCTGGTAGTTTGGAAATCTCTCACCTCTAATTTGCAGATGACACTGTAACGTCCCGTTATTTTGTGATAAAAAAAAAACTTTTATTTATTTTAATTTAATTTAAGTAATTAAAGTTTATTTATTTATTGGTAAATTAGAATTTAGTAATTTATTTCATTTTAATGGTTTTATTTATTTAAATACGTTTTAATGGTATTAATAATTATTAACGGGCCAATTAATAATTATTAATCACCATTGGGATAGTTTGAGATGTTCGAGATTCGTTTTAAGCCAAAAGTCTTAAAAAGGGCAAAACCGTAATTTCCCAATTTACAAAATATCTAAAAAATACTATTTACCTTCTTCTTTAAATGAACCATTGACTTCAAAATTTGACCAAAATTGCTCATTTTTCCTCCTCCTTTGCCGTGAGCATCAAAGAAGAAAAGGGAATTTTTGGTTTTTGTTCGTTTCTTGCCGGATCGACTTGATTCTCGTTCCAGTGGAAAGGTATCGATCCTACGATCCTTTTCCATCTACCCTTCGTACTTGCCGCTCGTGTTTCACGGAGTTCTCGGTAAGTAAAGCTTGAAACCCTAAACTCCAAATAGTGTTTAATGGAGTTTTCTTTGATTTCCTTTGATTTCGTGTTGTAGAACTCGGTGTTTGTAAACTCGGGAGTAGTTTTACGTGTTTTTGGAAACTATCCCTTAACCCTAAAACCGAGTTTCAGTCGAAACCCTTCCCGTTTGAAATTTACCCTTTTGGGATTGAAAATGGGTTACAAATTAATGAATGAATGTTTATTTAAATTCAATTCGGGAAAGGGCTTATTGTTCGAAAACCCTAAATATCGATACCCATTGAAATCGGGATTATCGATTTTGCTTAAAACCAACTCAAAACGTATTTAAATTGCCTAAAAGCAGGAAAACCAACCCCGAGACTCATTTTTGATGATAGGGCCGTGGGCCTCTTTGTGAGATTTGTTGGGTTTTTCATCGCTTTGTATGTTTAGTAGTTGTTTGATCGATAGTTGGTAAATTATTGATTTTGCGATATAACTTAATTGTAGGTGTTTTCGAACCGCGTGGTTGATTGCTCTTACGGTGTTTAGGAGCAAAGTCTTCACTTTTATTAAGGTGAGAATAGTTAGGATTTAAAGTAATTATAGAAATCGAATAAGTGCGATGGTTTGTAGAATCGAAACTAAGATTAGAATCCAATCTAAGATTAAAAGGAGTGAGTTAGTGCCTTTGGATTTGAAGTTAATCTTTTAGGCGAGAAACTTAGGATTTCTCGATGAAAGCCTCGAATCTTAGAAGATTCTAAGTTAGATTAGTTTCGGAGTTTAGAATGGATCATTTGGAAGTTAAAGGATCCAAGACTTTGATAAAGAATGGTTAATAAAACTTTGGATTATTGGAAGTTTAGAATCCTTGAAAGTTTAGGTTAATCGTTATGTTTTGACCTTTACTTTTATTATTGTTAGCGGAGTTCGATCGATATATCGTTCGTCCGGAATTCTATCTTTTTTACTTTATCCCCTTTACTTTATGTTCTTTACTTTATGCCCCTTTACTTTATGCTTGTTTCGGTTGCTTTATCATTTACATTTACTTTATTACTTTTGCAAGTATATGCATAACATCTCGCATTATTGAAAAGAAAAGAAAGTGAGAAAGAAAAACGAAAGATTAATGGTGGAATACGAGAAAGTCCACATTTCCTCCATGCATAAGTTTTGGTGGGACACCATAATTGCCCACACTACTTTCATGCATAAGTTTTGGTGGGACACCATAATTGCCCACACTACTTTCATACATAAGTATTGGTGGGACACGATAATTGCCCACACTACTTCATATATAAGGATAATGGTGGATAGTATGTAAAAAAATCCACATTACCTCCACTTCATGCATAAATGGCGAATGCGTATCCTACGAGATGTACTCCTTACTTTTATGCATTTGATAAACGAGAAAGAGAATCGAGATGTTATATTTATGCAAATTTTATTTATTTACTTTTCTTACTCATGTTATGACAAGTTAATGGATGAACAATTAGACTAAGTGTGCTAATTAGTATCATCACTTGGAGAATATGGAAATAGAATTACCTAGAGTTTGGAGAACTTTAGGATTGTTTGTGTTAGTTAATTGGACACAAATCGAAATGCGAGTTTGAGGTCTATCTTTACTTTTTATGCTTATTATTCTCACCTGGGCTTAAGTTGTTAGCTCATGATATTACAACCAATTTCAGGTAATGCCCTGGCTAGAGGCCGTGGAAGGGGAGATGGTCGTTGCGTGATCGAGGGATGTTGACCTCGAGATGAACTAATGGATTTGTAAAGTTTATGTCTTATTTTGATGAACTTTAAGAACTTTAATGAATTGTATTTTGTATTTGGCTCCTAAGAGTCTAATGTTGATGTTTATATGATATACATATTTGAACTCCTGATCTTGGACTTAAAGTCCATGTGATTTTATTAGATTTGAAAATTAGGATGTAAACAGGTTTTCGGCATGCCAGTTTTCAAACAAAACCACGCTAATTTTTCGTAAATTAAAAGACTTCCGCTGTTTTTCTCTGAATGTAATTTATTTAAAAGTGACGGGTTGTCACAGACACACTCCTCTTCTCCCATTTTGAGATGGGTTTTATTTCCAACCTTGCTAGAATCATCCATGAGTTTGAACAAGGCTCGGGCATGATAATTAACAAGTCCAAATCCTCTGTTTTGGGCATCAATTTAGAAGACCAAGATTTTAAAGAGGTGACTGATATTTTACGGTGCACAAGAAGTTCTTTCCCCACTACTTATCTTGGCCTTCCCTTGGGTGGCAACCCCTCCTCTAAGTTTTTTGGGACCCGGTGCTAGACAAAATTCAGAGAAGAATGATGAAGTGGAAAAATATGATTTTCTCGAGAGGTGGTAGGCTTACACTTGTGTAATCTATCTTTAATAATCTCCCAACTTATTATCTCTCGGTCTTCAAAGCTCCCGTGCATATTACTAAATCTATTGACAAGTTGCTTAGAGATTTTTTTTGGGAAGGAGCAGATGGTGTTGATGGCCCTCATCTTGTTAGTTGGGACAAGATCCCCCCCCCAATTTGGGTCTTGGAGGTTTGGCTTTCAGTGGTATCAGGAAAAGGAATGAGGCTGTTCTTATGAAATGGTTGTGGAGATTTCTTGAGGAGTCTGATCTTCTTTGGCACAAATGTATTACTGGCATTCATGGTAGGGAGGACATGAGTTGGTATTCCAAGCTTAATCCAAAGAGCATCAATAGGAGCCCTTGGAAACACATCTTCAAACTCAAATATATGTTGAAGGATAATAACAGTTTTTTGGTGGGAAAAGGTAATTCTGTTCTGTTTTGGGAAGACATTTGGGTAGGAGAGACTCTTTTGGCTTCCAGATTTCCTTTGCTCTTTAATATTGCTGTTTTGAAAACCCATCCTATTGCTAATTTCTAGGTGGCTGTTGGTAGCTTTTGGAATGTAGAGTTTAGGAGAAATCTGAAGGATGAGGAATTTGTTTGCCGGCTTGAGTTGATGAATCTGTTAAGCTCTATCAATATCAGTGAAAGAGGAGATACTAGGGTGTGGAGTCATGATGCTACAAATGGTTTTTCCTGCAAATCTGCGTTTGATCTCCTTTGGAAGAATAGTGGACTGGTAAGGGATAATAACCACATTCTCATTTGGAAAAGGGCCCTATCCTAAGAACATAAAGGTTTTCTTGTGGACTATTTTGAATGATTGCTTCAACTCAAATCAGAAAATCCAGTCCAGGAAGCCGTGGTGTGCTTTTCAGCCGAATTGGTGTGTTCTCTACAAGAATTGCTCGGAGTCTACAAACCATCTCTTGTTCAACTGTGATTATTCTCAGGCCGTATGGAAGTCTCTTATGGTTACATTTAATATGAAGTGGGTTAGTCATAGAAACCCAAAAGCTAATATTATCTCGTTATTGGGAGGCTCTAATCTTAAGGATAAAGGTAGAACTCTTTGAGCTAATGCGGTGAGATCTATCTTATGGAATATTTGGTTGGAGAGAAATAGGAGAATTTTTGTGGATGTTAGTAAACACTGGGTAGACATTTGGGATATTAGTGTTTTTAATGCCTCTGTTCGGAGTGCAAATTGTAAAATTTTTTGTAACTGCAATCCCTCCACCATTGCCTCCAATTGGAAGGCCCTTTTGTAACTCTAGGGCTTTTTGGCTCTTTCATTCATCAATGATATAACTTGTTTATTATAAAAAAAATCAAGTTTAGAGGCTAAGAAACTTTTGCAAGCCTCCAAAGGAAATGATTTAGCGTATTAGGAACATTAGCTTCCCAAATTAGATGCCCACTTTTCTTTTCCAGAGAATGATTGTTAACACCTACAAAAACATCCTCAGAATTTTTGTCATTTAGAAGCTTCAAGGCAGATTTATAGCCGGATTTCACAGAGTAAATGTTGGCTTTTTGGGCCTATTAATCTCGCTTATTATGTTTTGATGATAACAAACACTTAGTACTAATCAATTTTAGTATTTTAGTGTTGTGTTTTGTAGAGCGGAAAATATCGAGCACGGTGCAATTTGAATCGTCGAATTCCGAGTTCAATTGGAGAAGATATGGATAAAAGAAATTTGATATATATATATATATATATTACTTATATAATATATAAATGGAAAAAGAAAAAGAAATTTGAGAATCGATTTCAGCCGCTCGATCGCACAATCCGACGCTCCAGGATTTTTCTATTATTTATATATATATATATATATATATATATATATATATATATATATATATATATATATATATATATATATACGGATTTAAAATAAATGAAAAAGAAAAATTAAAAACAGATTTGAAAGCAGCCGTACGATCGAATTCTTCAGCGCCATCCGACGGTGTCCGATTCGCCACGTAGCCACGCGTGTAGCAGCCTCCCTTGACGCGCCTGACGCACGCACTGAAGCTGGGTCCCACGCGGTCTGCTTCTTCCAGCCACGACGCGACACGCGTCCACGCCACTTCCCAATGCAGCTGTTTGCTTTTTCATTTGTGCATGAAATGTCATATTTGCCCCTGACTTTTGAGTTACTTCCGCATGCGTTCTGACCTATATGTTTTGACCATGCTGACCGATTTTGAAGAGCTCTCTCACAACGGCTCACGCCTGCTTACCCTACGCCCGTGAATTAATATTATTATTATTATTAATTCAAAATCGATTTCTCCAGCCTCTCAGAACGTGACACGTGGCCAACGGCTCTTTGGTGGATTCTTCCTTCTATTTTAGTCCGAAAATCAGTGGAGAAATATGGTAAAAAATATAAATTTGTTGCCTCCATTGTTAAGTTCTTTGAAGCTATTTTTTCATATTTTTTGGGGTTGTTTTGAGTGATTTAATTGGCTATTAAGAGCCTTGTATTATTGTGAGCTTTGATTTTCACATTCAATCTTTTGAGAGATTTGTATTTGTGTGAAAAATTATAATTCACACATTGGGTCGGTTTCCTAGCCCGTGAAAATAGGAACGTGAGGGTTTGTTCTTGAGCCCGGAAAAAGAACGGATTGGGTTTGACTTTGATCCCGTGTAAAAGAGTCGGGTTTGATCTTGATCCCGCAAAAGGATTGGGTTATACTTTGCTCCCGGAAAAGGTAATAAATTCCCGAGATGCGCTCGGGGAGTGGACTAGGCCGGTTTTTGGCCGAACCACTATATATTCGGTGTCAATCTTCTAACCCTATCCTTTTTATTTATTATATGCAGTTTATTAATTGTTACATATTTATTGTGCATATTTGTTAGGGATCATTGAATATAAATAATTGGAAATTAAATTGAAATTTGACATATTTATTGTTTGAATTAAATTGAGTTAATATTGGTTGTTAGAAATTAATTGTGATTTAATATTTTCTATCTTGATTAAAATTAGCTCACTTTGTTTAAGAGAATTTTAAGGGAAATTGCACATTGATTGTATGAGCATAAAAAGTCTAATTAACTTGTTAATTATAAGTCATTAATCGAAAAAGTTTTCAATTAACCTAAAACCCTATTCACCCCCCCTCTAGGGTTTCCATACCGGTCCTACAGTAAATACCCGAAGCATTAAAATGCCAATTTTTTTTTTGATAGGAAACTAAGCAAAAGTGGGTGATAAGAAATCAACCTGCACCAACCAGATTACAAAAGTTTTTCTAGTCAATGTCAATCAAAAGGACATCATAATTACAAATTTTTTTTGAGAGAGAAGCTAAAAGAGACTTTAAAGTGAATGAGGCCCCAAATCTCATTGGCCGTATTACATTTGTTGTTAAAAATTCTATTTTTTCTTTTTAACCAAACTTCCCACGGGATGACTTTGGCCGCCGTTTCCAAACTTACTGATAGGAGTTGCTAAAAACAAGTTAGAGTCTACCACATTAAAAGTTTGCCTAACCAAATGAGAATTCTAACTTAATTTATCAGAAGATAAAAAATCAGCAATCAAAGATCCATCTCCATTTCGGATGGTAATAGGTAGAAAAGAGGAAGGTCTAGGCAACTAAGGATCTTCCCAAATATGAAAATTTCTGCCATTTCCAACTTACCATTGAACAAAAACTTTACGACTTTCCAGAACCAACCCCAAGAAGAGATATTAGGACAACTAGCTTCTAGAAAAGTGGAGTTTTTGAAGTATATTAGGCTTTTAGAACTTTAAAAGAGATTGAGGGTTATGAATCACATTCCAACTTTGTTTAGCTAATAAACTAAGATTGAAACCATGCAGATCTTTAAAATTTAGCCCACCCCCATTTTTTTGGAAAGGAGAGAGAATCCCAAGCACCAATTTGGGGTACTTCAAATGAACGCAATTTACATGTAAACTTATAAGTTGGAAAAGAAAAAAAAGTTCTTTTAAAATTTTTAGAACTTTATCTAAGGGTAATTACCAGAATAGTATATTTTTACAAACTAATTACTAAATTGTCAATTTTTTTTAATAAAAATTACTCAAATAGAAATTCAAAAATAATTTATTGATTTAAAAAAAGTAAAAAGACAGAATAAATTTATTAGAAAAAAATAACAATAGAAATATGCAATTTGAGATAACTATTAATTTTTTATTGGGTACAAATCCTTGAGGAATTATTATTAGAATGGTCAATTTAACGAAGGCTCCATCATCAATTACATTTGTGGGAATTTTTTTTTTAATGTTTTTCGAGTTTTTTATGCCCATTGTGCCCACCGTTATAAATTTTATATAAATTACTTTGATAAAAATAGAAATTATCCTAATTTCATGCTGATTTGTTTGAATATGGAATCTAAAATATTTATCTTCACCTTTCTTCCATGGTCTTCTTCCACCATTGATTTTTATGTTCGTCGTACTAATCGTGATATTTGGTTTTTACCTCTAAACGGTAATCTAAAATATTTGTTTGAAAATGTTTCTAAATATTTCAAAAATGATATTAAAATAGGGTTAATTTCATATTAGACCATAATAAATAGGTATAATAGCATTAATATTTATATGTTTTATAAATTAGCAAACTAACCCACTTTAACTCCACTCGCCGTTTAAGGGAACAATGAAAAGACGTTTTCTGCCATCTATTTATTATGGTCTACAACATTTAAGGAAAATACATGATGGTAATTGTTCAAAACTGAAAACATGGGATCACCGCCATTTATGGTGTTTTTTGGGCAAAATTGATATTAAAAAAACACAACCAGTATTAGTGAATAAATGTGAATTAATGTGGATATTCTTGATAATATTTCATTAAAATATGAGATTAAACCAATGATCTCAATCTAAAAAATACCATTTTAAAATTTTTGCAATTTTTGAAAATATGAATTCTTAAAATGATATTTTGAAAAACTCCAATTTAAAAACCACAACTTAATTTCATCCGGATTCTTTGGGATTTCTAAATCAAACAACCCACTGTTTTTAGTTTTGCCCCTTTTAACAGAAGACCATAGTGCAATTCAATAATTATAATTATAAAAATGTAAATTGGCCCTATGTAATATTTTGGGTTAGTGTGAAAGAATGGTTAGACATGATTGAAAAATGGCCATACATGAAAATAGCCATTTTTTTAATAATACATCTTTCAGTCATTTATCAAAGTTAAATTAAATTGATATTAATTAATATTTTTCTTAAATTGATATTTATAAATATTTTTTCAAGAATGACGTATTTATAAAAATTGTTACTAACTCGAGTAAATCTGTTCAATTCATCAACCGTCTGTTTAAATATTACATCTCATTAATCAAGTAAACCAAATTAATATAAGAGTAGCGCCTGTTTAAATTTTAACATCTCATTAATCAAGTAAACCTTAATCTCATTAATCAAGTAAAACAAATTAATATAAGAGGAGCGTCTGTTTAAATTTTAACATCTCATTAATCAAACAAACTAAATTAATATAAGAGAATCAATGTTTCCTGGTGTTTCAATACGATAAGATTGATGTTGATAAATCAATATTTAATTAGTTAATCTCATATAGATTCAACATCTACCGGAATTAATTGCTAAATAGAAAAGTTAAATTTTTATCCTTAGATATAAATAATACCAATCGAAAGTATATAAGTACAAAATTATTCAAGACTAATAAGTTTTTTTTTAAGAAGTTATATCAAATTGGGGGAGAGAAGACTCGAACCTTTGAATTGAAGAAGAGAGTAAGTGTCTGACCAGTTAAACTATGTTCGGGTTGGCTCAACACTAGTAAGTTAATCACCAAACAATCAAGTTCTTGCATCCCGCTCATTAATAAAATGATAAAAAAAATTGTCAAAGGTTTGGAAAAAATATATATATATATATATATATGGTTTTAAAGCTGACTATATGAGTTTAGAATTAGATAAGGGTTAATTTCAGTAATAACCATTTAATAAATGGAAATTTCAAAAAAATCGTATCTTTTATATATATCAAAACTACCAAAAACCGCCGCATTGTGAAAAGACAACGATGATATAATTACCCAGATCTCGACGACGACACGACAGGCTAGCTCCGGCGTTGGAAACGATTGGGAAGCGACCAAAAAACGTATGAGATAAAACAAAACGATGAACCAAAAAATGTATGAGATAAATCTCCATTGATTTCGACGGTGGGAAAAAACTATCCAAAAAAAAACTCAAGAAATCAAAATCAGAACAAATTCTCCAAAACAACAAAAAAACGAATGAGAGTGAGAGATATTGGGTGGGTCGGATCTGAAAGGGACGTGTTGAGGTTTTGTTTAAAAAAAATCTCCATTGATTTCGGCAGTGGTCGACGAAGGAGGATGAAGAAGAAGAAGATGATGAGAGATATTTGAGTCGGATATGAAAGGGACGTGTTGAGGTTTCGTTTAAAAAAAAATCTCCATTGATTTCAGCAGTGGTCGACGAAGGAGGATGAAGAAGAAGAAGATGATGAGAGATATTTAGGTTAAATTTCATTAAATAAGAATTCCTAAAATCAAGGTAAAATGATTTAAATTCAAATTAAATAAATTATAAATTTAAATTATATGTAATTAATAAGATATTGTTATAGGAGAGATAAAAGGGTAGGATGGTGAAAATTAAAATCGGAAACCACCAGATCACCACCATAAATGATGTTTTTTGGGTAGAAATGATAAAAGATCATAACAACCAGCATTATTGTAATTGAGTGAATTAAAGTGGTTATTGTTGATATTAATTCATTAGATAATGCAACTACTGAAAAAAAATTGACAAGGTAAATATGATAAGAAAAACACATCTCCAAGTGTTTCTCTTTTGGCACAAATGGCACCTAGTAAGACACTCTTCCCAAAATTCTTCCCCTATTTAACGTTTGGAAAAAAAATGTTTTCTTTAATATATTCAACATATTTAACATCTGAGATTATCCTACAAGTTTTTTGACGCCAAATATTGTAGGATCGTATAGCTGTGATAGAAATAAATTTAGAATAATACTGATTGTATTGAAAATAACATAATAGTAATCAAGAAAACAATGAGATATCATTAATAATTCAAGGAATTTTGATAGCTTCCTCTCCTCTGGAGTAAAACTCAAGCCAAAATTACCATTAAGTTGCCTAACTCTATATCCTTTTACCTTCATTATGTATAGCCACCATCCCATAACAAATGAGGCCTTCATAACAAATATGTTATATAATTACAAATATACCCCTAACCCTCTAATAGTATTCCTAACCGGTTGTTCTATGAGATTACTCGATTTTACCGTACAAAAGAAAAATATATCTGTCAAGCGTGGTCCTGAATGCTACTTTAAGAGAAAACAAAGTAACACTTTTTATGCTTCAGTTTGCTAACGTAACAAATTTTTTTTTGTAGGAAACTGTATTAATTGAAAAAGAAAAGCAAACAAAACAGGGGGATAAGAAATCAACCCTACCGACGGATTACAATTTTTTTTTTCGAGTTGACATTAATCAAAAGACCAAAAAAAAAATGTCATGTTAACTTACAAGTTTTTATCATAATGGGCTTCAATTAATTATTAACTGTGTTGTATTCACAATGTTTCAGCTGAAGTAATTACAAGATAACAGTAACTGATGGGTGATGAGTGAAGATTTTCAGAGAGGGAAGAATCAAGTCAGACCTCCACTATAGATCGAGCATGAGCAGCAAGCTTCCGGTTGCTATAAATATGAAACCCGCGAAGCATATCATATCATAATGGAAGAAAATGAATGCTAATCTCTGTCAACATCATTTTTGTTGATGTTACTAAAACTGAAAAGTTCTGGGAATTAACCACACTATGATGTTGATGCCTATCAGTATGAGATGGTGAGGAACATTTTGCTCTGAGCTGTTATCATTCAGTTGTCCAGCATTGACATACTCATTCTTGCCGGTTCTTGTTGTTGCAGAAACATTTACTGACATTGAACCTGAAAAGAAATTCCATTTATAAAACTGTCAGATTACCTAGTTCGTCGAAAATAAGATAATAAATGCTTAGTCACTGGAGAGCACAAATCGTAGTTTTACTCAGTGACAGAAGATCATATGATTGTCACTGAACAATAGAAATTGTAACATCCGCAATATCTACAATTTACTTTTCTAAACCAATAACATCATTTGTGGTTTGTATTGCTAATTCATGTGTTCAAATTTCTTGAGTGCCTGCATTCAAAACTTAGCATGATTCATGAAACTTACAGTCATAATTGGCCCATCCTATCCGTTGACCGGCTAAATCGTAGACCACGATTTTGTCTTTGAGAACAAGGTCTGCAACATAAAATGAAGATAATGCTGTGACTTCAGCTATAAACCAGGCTTTAAGAACTAAGAACAAATAATTAAAGACTGTATTCATTAGGGCTCCAACTTAAAACCGACAAAAACCGATCTAGATCAATCCCTCAAACTAGTCCCATGTTCAAACCGAAAACAACTAAGTGTGGTTCAGTTCCTCAACCATAATCGGTTGGTTCGATTTCTCTATATCAAAATAAATGTTGGAACGACCGAAACCAAACCGATTGCAGCCATAGCAGTAACTGTACCTCCCAAAATGGTTATCCCTTGACCCTGAATTTTCTGGAAACCAATGCACCAAACAGCAGTAGTTCCCTGCAAATCGGTTTTTTCTCTACATAAGTGTACTGGAAACCAATGCACCAAACAACTATTAATTGAACACATTAAAATATCTCTGACAAAAGGATGGTTTATCAAGACGAAAAAACGATCTCCTTCAATTAATGTGCAAATTCTTAAGTTGAAGAGGAGTTTCTAATCGATTAAACCAACAGGAAATAAATTATGAGCTCACAATTGAATTCTGCTGTATCAGATAGTCTTGGGGTCCTAAAATCATGGAAGCACCACCAGCAAAGTTTAAGCTTACCGTTGGAAAGATTTCAGAGACACTGGAAGGGGAGTGAGAGGGTTAGAATGTCCAAATTGACTGAATAAAAACCAGTCAAGTACAAAAAGCGAAGATTAAATAAGTAAAAGAGACCTGGAGGTGATCATATAACAATGGTTTCCCCTTGAATTAAAAACCAGTCAAGTACAAAAAGCGAAGATTAAATAAGTAAAAGAGACCTGGAGGTGATCATATAACAATGGTTTCCCCTTGAATTAACCGCTCGTACTGATTGGGAAATAATATTTTTTATCTGCAAATGAAAAGGTAATTATTTCAACAAACCATTTCAAAACCAGCTGAACAAGTCAAAATGTTTATGCACTTTAAAATTGACGAGATGATATTCTGAAGTTGATCGACGGAACTTACAGCAGCAATAAAAGCATCAAAAGCGTCTTCAGCCAGGTATGCCAAAGTTGTACCTGAATCAACTATAGTGCCTCGATTATTCGATGTTGCAAACACCGATGGATCAATGGATAATGGTTGACCATTAACAGAAATGCTTTGCAGATTCAAATTATAATGAGGCCTGAAATTTGTGATTTATCCCTGATAAGTGAAGCTAGTGCTAAATTAATATACAGGATATGGAAGAAAGGAATTGGATTTCTTATTAACAAAAACATACTTAGATGGGACAAGTGGACTATAAACCAAATTTGGTTCAACAATCTCACCAAGAACAAGAATTCCTCCACCACCCCCATTTCCTTTCAAGCAATGTGAAAACACTTTTGGTGCTAATCCTTGAGAAGAAAGTTGAGAAATAACAGACAACTCTTGTTGTCCAAATCCAAATATCCCATTTACTGCTCTATCCGATTTTGTCAAGTCTCCCAATTGAGAAGTGCTACAACTGTTCAATACAACGATAAAATTAACAGTTTCGCTCTATAAAAAAGAAAAGAAAATACTTTTGAAACATTCCTAGATACTTACCCAAAGAGCACAGTAGCTGAAGAATTAGAAGTGACAAAATTCCCAACTATCATGTTAAAATGCATCGAATCTTCGACGTAATAGCCGGATGTCCCACTTCCATCGCCATATTGAAAGGAGTAAGAACATTGGTTGTTCTTAGCTGAACAAGAGAAGTCGGAGGATCGAACTCCGAGACTGCATCGACGGTCCGAACAAGAGATCAAAGAACCAGTTGAAGAGCTCTTAGCATCATAGAAATTAAGTGGAATCTGTATCAAAAGGGAAAAAAAAAAAAAAAAACATTTCTGTTTATGAAACATTTACACTCAAAAAATAAAATAAAATTTGGGGAATGGAAATGGCAAAATTTACTTGGAGCCCACTAGTTTGCGGGCAACCATCGCAGGCACTGCAACTGACCCATAATACATCGCTTCCAGTATCAATCTGTACATAAAAATCCTTTGGTGGGGTACCCAATTTCACTTTCGTATAGTATAGCCTTTAAAACAAAAAACCATGAAATTTCTTTCAAATCATAGAAAATACCAAAAGGGAAAAACTAAATTCAAGAACCCAGATAATGTTTCCAGAAATGATTTAAAAAAAAAGACCCAAAATCTAGAAATGGAAAGATTGATTGATAGATATATTACCCAACTTGAAATGGATCGTAGATTCCAGAAACAGGGAAATCAACAACACCCTCAGAAGAAGAGTGTAACATCCTAAGATGTCTGGTTCTGTCTCGAGCTCTGAGTTGGCTTAGCTCAATACCATGATTTGTCGGAAAGGCTCTCTCAAGAGTCAGTGTTCTATGACTACTACTACTACTCAACACAATATCGGCAGGAGCAAAAATCAGTATGAGTGCCGCCGTGACGAGAATTCCGGGGCGGAAGATCGCCGCCATCTCAATATTATTGAATCATACGTCTTCGAAAAAAGAGGACACCGACAGAGAGAATAAAAGAGACAGCTTTGAAAGTACGGAGAGAGAGTTACAGATATACACGTTTCTGTTCTGTTTGATATTATATATATATGTATGTTGGAAGATTGATGAAGTGACAGAGAGATAGAAAAGATAGAGCGTAAACTACCTATCTATAACTTATAACTGAACTTTCGTAAACAACAAGCCCGATAGAGCGGTATGTTACATTACCCAATTATTATCTACTGTTTATGTTTGACCTTCTTTCATACTTTCTATTTTTGATTTTTTTTCCTTAAAACAAACTTGGGTCCATCATCAATTTCTTCAGGAGTTTTTTTTGTTTTTTGTTTTTTTTGGGAGGGGCCTAAATGGCCACTTCCAAGTTAACATTGAGGTAAGTGGAATATCAGTTTGAGAAATGTCATTTTTGAAGTATTTTAAAACGTTTGTTATTTTTGAAATTACTTATATTTTTAAGTCATGTTTTACTATAATATAATATATTTTTTTTGTCACATAACCCATTAACTAAATTTTTAGGTGTATTAATATAGAAACAATTATTCTACTTTTCTTGAAAATTGCTTGTTTGCTTCAATTCTGTTTCATTATTCATTTCTATCCAAACATCCATTTTTCTTTTATCTTTTCATTCTCATCTTATTTCCATATTGTAGATCACGTTCTAATCTTTGCTAAACTTTGAAAATTGTTCTTCTTTGCTAAACTTTGAAAATTCTGAGTTTGATCCATAGTTTTCATAAAACTGTGAGTTAAAATGTTCTTTCATCAATTTAGATCCACAAATTATGGTTACATTGAAATCAGATAGGTTGGAAATCCATAGTTTTCTACCGTGAATGAATTTTTGAATTTGGCCAATTGTACACTTCTAATAACTAATTTACTGACCTATATCTGAGCGGCAACTTAAAAATACAAAGCCAAACTTCTCTTTGAATGAAAAATCAAATTTCTCATTATGAGTTTCTTTTGAAAATCAAATAGAGTTTTCTCCAATTGCAATTCTTGTGTTTAGGGTTGCTACTGAGTCATTCAATTGGAAATTGATCAACCTAATTGTGGATTGATTGAATCTAGAACAAGAAATCTCATTCTTATCTTTAGATCTTTCATCTAAAAGGAAATATCATCTAGCCTCAGTCTCTTGGTTGAAATCGATTAGTTAGGGAGGGTTTTGAATATCTTGCTTCAAAGGTTCATGCTTACAAAATAGCATTGGATCTTTGGACTGGAATTTGGGATTTTTTTTGCTACTTAGCCTATTTTTTTAAAGTAACTGTATATGTCCAAACGTTTAAAGTATTTGGCTAAATGTCATTTTTTTCTTCTTAAATTCCAAGAGTAAGTATTATTTTGGGTGGTTTCAACAACCATCAACAATCTATAGAAAAACCGTAAAGTTAATATAATTATGTTAATTAATACAAAAAAATGAATATTAATTTTGTTAACTATTTCTCTAATCAATAAACAACCCCAGAATACGATAATAGGATTTAAATTATCAAAAAACATTAAGAAGAGAAGAACCCAATTCTAACCAACAAACGCGATACGATCGATTTATTTAAGTTAGATCATAAAATCTCAAAACTATTGGTACCTGCCCTAAATCTTATGTAATATGTTGAGACTATAAATAAATAAAGAATTGTTATTTACTTAGTAATATTTACATTGTCATTTATTGTTAATAATAAATATTATCCATCATAAAATCTGAGTTCCTTATGATAACTTAAAGTGAGCATTGGATGCAAGAAGATTCACTTAAGTTGTAACTCAAAAGGTCTGTAGTATTATGAATAGAGGTTGAGTGCCTTATTTATGGGAACACCACTAACACGACCCATTTGTAAATTGGTACAAGTGATCTCATTTGGATCACTCATGTAGAGACATGTGAGTGAGAGTGTTGCTTCAAAAGAGATTGAGTAGACTAGACTAAGATATACTTACTGTCTTTTGGTAAAATTGTTCAGGAAGACACTTGTATATCAATCAGTTGATCACGTACAATTGATCTTAATTCTGAGTGAATTATAAACTCCTATTTGTAAGAAACAAACATTTGATTGGCATAGGTGAGAGTGACTTAATATAGGTCGTTCAATATGCCTCCCACTTTGGGGATTAGATCTTACATATAGCTGGGAACGTAGTTACATAGGATTGCAATTCACTATTTTTCTTATAAGGAAAATAAATAAGTAGTTCTCTTATGGACTGATTCAGGGCATGAGCAGTGAGGCCCCATATTCCTCTCGATCAAGGAACTAGTCAAACGCATAATGGAGATTATATAAAGGCTGTTCATTAGAGAATCGAGTTGGGCTTAAGGAACAAGATGTCTCACGAGCTTAAATCGGTAAATTATCTAGTGTGGATATGAACTACTTGTGAAAGATCAAAGTGTAGTTAATGATTATAACCAATGGACATGACTATGTCTATAGAACTAAGAGTGCAACTCTAAATATATAGTGGAGTTATCTAGGAGTTAATGAATAAAAATAAATAAATAAATTAAGTATTAATTAATTTAATTTTAGATCATTGAAGTTTAGTGCTATAGGTTCATTAAGTCCCCGAGCTAACGCATGTAAATGAGAACATTTATTAATGAGATTAATTCTTTTGAAAAAATGAATTTAACAAAATTGATTTGAAGTTGTCAAATTAATTAAAGGAAAAAATAAATAGATGAGTCTATTTGATTAATTAAAAGAAATTAAATAGTGGAGTAGATTTAATTATTTGATTAATGGGAAATTAAATATATGAGTCTATCTCATTATTTAAATAGAATGGTTTATTTAATTATTTAAATGAGAGATTAAATAGAATAGTCTATTTAATTAAGGGTAAAATGAAAATGAGCCCCCTGTGATTTTTGCCAAATACATGAACACCCTATGCGGTTTGAAAATGGCAAATCATAGCCCTAAGGTTCCAAATTATCTCAATGAGACCCCTCTCTTTCAACGTCATTATTCTTTTAGTCATAACTTTTTCGTTTGAATTCTGATTTGAATGATTCAAAATGTTTTGGAATTCTCATTTTGATCTCTAAGTTATGGTCAATTCAAAACTTCTAAATCATCAGTAACCAAAAGCGTTAATAGTGTAAATTATACCTAGTATTTTGATGATAATAAACTCTTTTATTTATTAACAATGTTGTAATTTTGAACCAACCATAACTTAGAGCTTGACATGAGGATTCCAAAACATCTTGAATCAACAAAATCGTAGTTCAAATATGACTAAAAAAAAATTAATGGCGTTGAAGGGGAGGGGTCTCATTGGAATAATTTGGAACCACAGGGGTATGATTTGCTATTTTCAAACCACATGGGGTGTTCATGCATTTGGAAAAAACCATAGGGGTCTTATTTGCATTACCTTTTAATTGATTAATTTTGAAGTTGTCCAAAATTAATGGGAGATTAAATAGAGAACTCTATTTAATTATTTTATTTGAAGTTGTCAAATTAAAGGAATGGAAATAAATAAAAGGGGTTTTATTTATTTAATAGAATAAGTATATTAAATTAAGAGGATGTTTGAAATGCTCAATCACATCCAATGAAGAACGAAGTCGGCGTGTTGACTACCCCGATATAGGGATACACACCACTATCAATAATAAAGAGTTATTATTATGCATTTTTTAAATATTTATGGATTAAATTAATAAGATTAATTTAAAATTTTAGATATCGGAATAATTGATTTGTATTAATTGAGATTAATTTAAATATGATGAAGGAATATCTTGGAGAATTAATTGGATTAATTAAAAGATATTACATCATAAATTATTAAAATAAAATTTTGAATATCTTTGTTTAATTATTTAGATAATTAAATTTAAGATTTGATTCAAATTTTAAAAGTTTTTATGAGAGCTCTTATTTTTCCTATACATAAGGAAGTGATTAGAGAAACCAAATACACTGACTCATAGGTCAAGAGTTGAAAACTCAGAATTTTTTTTTCCTCTTCCTTCTCCTCTCTCTCTTGTCGTTGTCAGTGTGGTATATTTTCCCTTTTCTTTTTCCAAGAATGATATTGTCAATGCGAAGTTCTCTACTGTGCTTAGTGAGGAAGATTTTTTGGTAGTCCCTAGATCGTAACCAAGAACAAGAAAAACCTTACACTTCTCTACAAGGGTATGTATTTCTTTTTGTGCATTTGTTTTTAGATTAATATTATTCTACGATAAAAGGTCCATAGGAATTCCGCTGCGCATACCTCTATTTTAGATGTCTCAATCCCAACAATAAGATGAATAGAAAAATGTCCCTAATCATTTTATGTTAGTTTTCTACTTAAATTAGAACAATAAAAAAATTACAGATTTAACGTTCTAATTAGCGATATGAAAAATTAACAATTAACAAATGGCCAGTTTGCACAACAATTGATTCAACAATAATATATGCAAGGAGAAAGTATGAATAAAGAGAAAATAAGAATTAAAACTAAGAGTAAAACCTCACAAATTCATAAACCAAATCTCGATAATTCTCTAGTTGGAATAAGAAAATTAGCTAGAAAACATATTAAAAACTACCTAAAAATGCTAAGAAAAATAAGGGAGAAAGGAATGATCAATTTGGGTTCAAATGAGGCTTTTAAATTGCCAAAAGGGATAAAATCGTGCTTAAAATAAGATATTATATGCTAAAGTAGCCTAAGCTAGCCGATTAGCCACACTAAGTTGCGTGCCACCACCTCATTCTGTGTCTGTAGCCGCACAGAGCCGAGTCATTGTCGAAGCTGAGCTGCAAGTTGGGACACTTCCCTTCAAACCAAGTGAGCGACGTGTCGCTTTAAGTGAGCCATACGTCACTCCCTTCTTCCCTGGAACTAAGGTGCACTGACATCATGCTGACGTCAGTGCTCTTTATTTGTTTCTTCTAGCTGATATCATCAATTGTTGTTTCTCTATTTTCGGTCGTCGCAACCACACGATTCCACTGCCGCGATGCCTACTCAAGGGTTTTTTTTCTTGGGAAGCATGATTTCTATAGGCCATGATGGTGGATCACGCGGGTGGGACCTCAAATCATTAGGAATATTAAAATACGCAAAACGTTTTCATTTTAAGTTCGATTTGAGCCAGTTTTTGCCTATGTCATAAAATTAATTGATTAATAATATTTGGACATTTGAATTAATATAAACATATATTTTATTTTTTTAGATATTAACACTAATAAATAAGCAGTAATTACGAGTTATTAAATTCCCCAACACTTAGACAATTGCTAGTTTAGAAATTATAGCATTAAACACAATTATCAGTCAATCATGAAAATTGTCAGAAGTTATGCAACCATCAAGCTTGTAAACAAGTAGTACTTACGTAATCAAAACTCATACAAAACCCCAAGTGTGCATGTGATCAATCATGTTCAATTTGCAAAAAAATATTAAATCATGAAGCACAAATGCTAATCTCAATTTCACAAGCCATATCAACAATGGAAACCAAAACAATCTTTTCAAAATCAAAGCATATAGGAATAGATACTCTTATGAGATATTCACTCAAATAGCTTAAAGTTTTTATGGGAGTCAAAGAATATCACTGAAGTCAAACACATGGAAGATATTTACCATAAGCTTGCAAATATATCAAATTAAAACCGTAAATACAAGAAATCGAAACACATGAATCCAAGAGTCTTTAAAGGTTGTAATGTGGCTTAGAAAAAGGTAGATGGAAGACATTTAGGCTAAATAAATGAGAGATTACTACTAGTACATTCAATAAATTCAAATACAACTCCAATTCAACTTGAAGCACAAACTCTTAAAAATCAAAACATTTCTTCACATTTTTCTTTTCTTTTCTCAACTTTCTACTTTGTTTTTTAGATCTTCAATACCGAACTTTTTCTTGCACTATCCTTTTCCATATTTTCTTATGAATAACTCATAATAGAAATTCATCACTTTTATCAACTTTTTCAATAAGACATACATTTTTTAGATCATCGCAACCTCTCAATTTGGGTGAAAATGAGACAAAAGAATGGGAAAATGTTATTCATTATGTGGCTAAAAATCAAAGAAAAGGCTAAGGTTTAAAATTTGGCATCTAAGGAATTAAGTTAGGGTAGGCCTTTAGAAAGCTAGAATTGGTTCCTCTAATTTACCCTTATAAATTTGAAGCATCCAAAATCAAACAAAAACACTCTCAAAATGCATAACAAAGCAAGTTCTAGAAATAAAATCCTTGCATGACATACTCTCAACAAAGAATAAATGGAGCAAATATTGTGATGATTGCTCAAGAGGCTCAAAATTCTCACAAAAAAGACTAAAGTATCCATCCTAAATACTTCTCAATCAATAATAAAGCAAGAAAACCACTCGAGATATGATAAGGGAAGAAAGAAGCATACTTAAAAACTTTTTTTTTTATAGAAAAAAGCACTTGTTCTCAAAATGCATAATAGAGCAAGTTCAAGAAATAGAATCCATGCATGACATACTCTCAACAAAGAATAAATGGAGCAAATATTATGATGATTGCTCAAGAGGCTCAAAATTCTCACAAAAAGGATAAAGTATCCATCCTAAATACTTCTCAATCAATAATAAAGCAAGAAAACCACTCGAGATATGTAAGTGAAAAGGGAAGCATGCTTAAATACTTTTTATAAAGAAAAAAGAGCGATCGAAAGTGCACATAAAGTATCTGATTAAGCATGAAATAAAGATTGCAGAAGCATCAAAAGAAAACAAGTCTAACAATTATACATCTTCTAGGATTTTCAAAAAATATTTAAGCACAACAGTAATGTCCAGTTATTTTACAAGGAAATTATTTATTTATTTAAATTATTATAATTTTATGTAAAGCACTTAATTTAATTTAGAATTGATTAATTTAAATTTTAGGTTAAATTTAGAATTTATAACTTTGAATTTACGAGTTTATTTAATTCATAAATCTTTTTAATTGCTTTATTATCTTAAATTAGTTTGAGGCGTATTAATAATTATTAACGGGAAAATTAATAATTATTAATAACCTTTTGGTAAGTTTAAGTGCTTCAGGTTTCTTTTTTAAAAGCTAAAAGTAAATGAGGGACGTAATTTCCGGAAATCTTAAATATCTAAACACTATTCACCTCCTCTTTAAAAACACCAAAAGTTGACAAAATTTTCTCTTCTCCTCCTTGCTTGGCCGTGGGTGCCATTGATGAGAAGAAAAACTTTAAGTTTTCTTCATTTCTCAATGGATTGTCTCGATTCTAGTTGCATTGGATTGCTTGGGACGAGAGCTATCTATCCAACCTAGCTTTTCGGTGTTTCTTGTTCTCAAAGGGAAGCCCTAAAAAGTGAGTTTTCAAAACTTTTTATATGATTTTCTTTGTTTTTTGTTTCTAAATGAGTTATGAAGTTGAAATCATGTATTTCTATCAAGGAATTTGACGATTTTGAGCTCGGATTTTCGAAAAACACTATTCATTGAAAAACACTATTCACCTGAGAATCACACTTTTTCTCATCTTAGTTATGAGTTGTAAATGTTGTTCAATTGATGAATTGTAGGTGCGATTGCTCGTTTGATGGTTCGTGGGAACTTTGTTGTCACGCGAACTTTCAAGGTGAGAATAAATAAACTTAAATGTAAACTTAGAAACCGAATAAGTTGAACGGTTTGTAGGATCAGAAGTTGAGATTAAGATTTGAATCGAAACGATTAAAGTAAGTGAGCTAACTTGCTTAGGCTTGGGACTTAGTTCTTGTAACGTCCCGTTACTTTTGAGGTAAAAAAATTATTTATTTTATTTTAATTTAAGTATTTAAAGTTAATTTTAGAATCAGTAATTTAGAATTTAGTAGTTTATTTCGGTTTAAACCTTTTTAATCGCTTTATTAGCTTAAATTAGTTTTGGTCGTATTAATAATTATTAACGGGCCAATTAATAATTATTAATCACCATTTGGCTAGTTTAAGTACTTTGGGTTTTGATTTATAAGTTAAAAGTCATTAAAGGGGACGTAATCGTAGTTTCTAAATTCTTAAAATATCAAGGTACTATTCACTTCCTCTTTAAAATGCCATTTGACCAAAAGTTGACCACAAATCCCTTCTCATCTTCTCTCTCAAAACTGTGGACCTTAAGGGTGTGTGAAGAATTTTTGGGTTTTGTTCAATTCTTGACTGATTGTTCCATTTCTGGTTGCGTTGGAAAGCCCTCGGTCCTAGGATTCTTTTCAACCTAACAATCGAGCTTTCCATCCATTTTCTAAAAGCCTAAAGGTATGTCAAAGTTTCTAACCTAAGTTTCAAATAGTGTTTTAATGTAGTTTTTGATTTAAATCTTCGATTTCTTGCCGAGAAATTATATGTTTTCAACTACGAAGTTGTTTTATGTGATTTTGGGAACTTCCTCTTAACCCAAAACCGGATTTTGAGCCAAAAACTGTCCCGTTTGAAATTTACAAGTTGTGGGCTGCTTTAGGATGCTTTATTATTGTTTAGTTGTATGTTGTAATTAAATTCGGGAAATCATTTATTGTCCAAAAACTCAATTAATCGTTACCCAATGAAATCGGGAACTTCCAAACTACTTGAGACCAACCCAAAACACATATAAATTGCCTAAAAGCCGGAAAACCAAACCCGAAGCCCATTTTTTCTAAGAGGGCCGAGAGCACCCTATGGACTTTTCTTGGGTTTTTCGTCGTTTTATGCTTTTAGACGTTGTTTGTTTGATGTTTGGTTAATTAATGATTGTTAGATATAATTTAACTGTAAGTGTATTTGGACCGTTGCTTGATCACTCATTCGGAACATGGGAGCGAAATCTACTTTTGCCAAGGTGAGAATAATTAGAATTTAAAGTAGTTTTAGAAATCGAATAACTAGAATGATTTGTAGGATTGGAAGTTGAGATTAAGGTTTGAATCGAAGGATAAAAGAAAGTAAGCTAGTATACTTAGGCTTGGAGTTAGTTCGAATTGAGTGAGAACACTTATGGATTTCTCGAGGGAAACGTTTAACTTTTGGAAGTTCTAAGTTTAGAATCGTTCCGAAGTTTAAGATTGATTATTGGAAGTTGATGGTTCCAATGTAAAATGGGGTGGTTAAGGAACTTGAATTTGGAACTTTGGATATTTATTGAAAGAAATAGAATCTTTGGAAGTGGAGACTTTACATAATTACACAAGAAAACAAAAGAAAAAGGAATCTACTTTATTAAAAGATAATGGAGCTCATAATGGATGTGAGCTGTCTTGAGCTGGCGATGGTGCACGTCTTCCTCCCCCTGAAAGTGGCTTTAATAAAGTTTGCTTTATTAAAGTTGCTTTTACTAATGTATCATGTATTTTTGTCGTTTTGTAGAATTCTGTCGGTAACTGCTAGCTGTCAAGCTTACCAACCGTCTTACACTTCACGCTGCGTGGAACACCTGACTGTCGGCTAACAGATGGAAACCTTTATAATTCTAGAATCTTCTAAAAATACAGAGTCTTCAAGCTCTACGATCACACAATTCGTTGGAGCGGCTGTTGTCGAACAATCTTCAAGGGAAGTTGGTGATGAACTTTGCCAGAGGGATAATTTACAACACTTGTAATTTACATAATTTTACAAATAGGAAAATAATGTACAATCTTTACACAAGATTTTTTTTTGAATACTACCGATAATTAACTTGTTCGGTAGCAAATTACAGAAATAAAGATGAAGTAATTACAAGAAAGTAGCTGTAAAATAGACTAAAACAGCTACGAAACATATTAAAGAGGTGCAGAATATACAGTGTACTAAAATACTAATTTAATACTCAGCTTTTCAACTGATCATTGAGGTTGCGAATAGTAAAACAGATCGTAAGGATCGAATACGAACTCGTCTTCATCTTCTCCAAGTGATACTGAAAAAGTCTTTGATGGAGATCTTTCAGAAACTGAACTTGTTGCTTCTGAAAGTATTCTGTCAAAATCTACCTTGTGGTAGCTTGCGCCATTCTTGCCATAAGAGCTGATTTTTCTTTGGTAAGCTCTTGTTGTTGAATCAACGAGAGATCTTGGTGGTGTGCGTTGTTGGCAAACCATTGTTTGACGGCTGACAACTCTGCAGTTTTCCAGGAATATTTTTCCCACCACTTTACTTTGATAACTTTTACGAGACTGCGAAACCCGAAAAGTTCTTGAACTTCATTACCCTATGCAAGGATCCATGGAACTTGGAAGGTCCTAGCAAATCTTAATCCAGGAGAGATTGCAGTTTTTGCTATGTATGTTGAAAAGTGATGAAGAGATTCTTGAATATTGATAGGAAGAATCTCCTTTTGGAACCCGAAGGTTTTCCACCATGATATGAACCATAGTGGTATTTGAGTTATGTAAGAATTAGAACAGAACTGAATAAACCAAGAATGCTCATGATGTTTAAGGAAGCGGACTCTTGACCAAGCTTTCATATAGTCATGATAACTATATATTTGAGGAGAAAATTTGATAGAGAATTTTTTCTCCGTATAACGTTCTTGATTCCACTTGGTAGGAGTCAAGATTTTGAAGATTTTGATCTTCGAGAACATGATCACTTGACCAGATCTCGAATCTGGCATATGAGTGATCTCAGCAGAATGAGAATCGATGAGAATCAACTCATAGAACTTTCTGGTCTTTTCGGTAGATTCAGGAAGGAAGTCGAAGCCTTTAGGAAATACTTTAGAAAGTATACCTTCAATGGAAGAAGCTTTGTATTCTGGTTCAACAATATAGTCGAAGACTGTTGCTGGTTTTTGAACATTTTCGTTACGAGTTTTGGAACAAACCTAGGTAATGAGGTTACGACTTGAGAAAAAGTGGAAGGATTCGAAGAACCCTTATTTAAAGAGAGTAACGAGGCTGAAGGCCTTGGTGGGATTGAAGATCCCAGAGCCAAAGGCTCGTTAATTTGAATACCTTTGCCATGACGGCGAGTTCTTGATACAGGCATGAAGCCTTCTTCATCGCACAAGGCGTATTGTTCTGCTCTCATTGGAGAGGGCATTTCAAAGGCAGGTGCCTTTCCCTTTGAAGAGGAAGAGGCCTTTTGGTTTCTTTTGCTTCCACCCATAAAGAGAGAAAGAGGAAGTAGAAAGAAAGCTAAGGTTTTTCTTTAGAGAGATGCTTTCTCGAAAGGTAATCTGCCAAGGGATTCTGGGTTCCTTTTATAGGCAAAATCCTGTAATCAAAATAGGATAAGATTGCTTGCCACCTGGCAAAGATTTATTTGGAGACCAGATTTTTGACATCTTTTACTAGAACAAAAGTTGAGGCCTTTTGAATCTGTTTTAATGGTAAAAGATTTATTAATTAACTCCCCTTGGAATTTTTGAACACAATGGACTATGGCCAAAATTTCCTTTTTTACCATGGAGTAATTTGATCGGGTACTATTCTAGATTCCAGAATGAAATATGACTATTGATTCATGCTTATCTTTGCACTGTTTGAGGATTCCTCCATATCCTATGTCTGACGTGTTTGTTTCGACGATAAAGTCGGCTGACTCATCAATAAGGCTAAGACATGGAATCTTTCTGACAAGAGATTTGATGGATTTGATGGCTTGCGTATGTTTGTCCGTCCAAGGTGTTTGATTCTTTTTCAATCTTTGAAAAAGAGGTTTGCAAATGGGTCTAATATCTTTTAGGAAATCAGACATATAATTGAGGCATCCTAGGAACCTTTGTAATTGGGTTTTGTCTAGGATCTTATCTGGGAACTTAGAGGTGAACTCTAAGGATCTTTGAATAGGTTTGATTAACCCTAAATGGATTTCGAAACTTAAGAAGCGAATGCTTGTTTGAAATAGTTTAATCTTCTTTTGAGAGACGACTAAACCATTTTTCTTAATAATTTCTATGAAATTAAAAAGATGTTTGATGATGAGAAGATAGGGACATCATCAATATAGACTATTGAGTAATCTTGAATGGGATTTAGAATATCATTCATGATTTTTTGAAATTTCGATGGAGCGTTTTTGAGCCCAAATGGCATAACGTTCCATTCGTATTGTCCAAAAGGGACATTGAAAGCAGTTTTATATTTATCTTTTTCTGCTATTTGAATATGCCAAAATCCTGACTTCATATCAAATTTAGAAAAGATTTTTGCAGTTGAAATTCTTTTTATCAAATCCTGTATGTTAGGAATAGGATACCTAATCCATTGTAAAACAGTATTTAAAGGTTTGTAATTGTTTACTAACCTGGGAACTCCACGTTCCAGCTTAGTGGCATTATTGACGTAGAAAGCTGTACAGGACCACAGGCTTTTGCTGGGCCGGATCAACTTTCTTTTTAAAAGATCTTCGATCTCTTTTTTGCAGTGAGCTAAAAGTTCACTGTTCATTTGAATGGGCCAGGTCTTGGTAGGTATTTGGGCCTCTTTGAATTCTTTGACATAAGGTAGTCCAACGATGTGTTGTTTGCGTGCCCAAAAGGCGTTTGGGTCGTTTGAGCAAACTTCCTTCTCTATTTTGGACTGGACCTGTTTGATTCTTTCTTTAAGAGTTGGGCTTTTAAGATTCTCTTCAATCCTTTTGAAGCTAATCTCGTCTTTGAGAAAAGCTATTTGTTTTTCTTTTCTCTGAATTGTATTAACCTCGTGAGTCCTTGGAGGTTTAATGAATTTGAATGATACTCCTATACCTGCAACGGTTGAGAATAGTCCTGCTTCATTGACTCTGATGGGGAACAACTGAGTAATGAAGGGTGTACCTAAGATAATGGGTTGACTTAGGTTTTTGACTAGAATGAAGGTATTGGTGAAACAGATTCTTTCATTGCAGGTATGTGCTTTAGACAGCTTATGCTTGATGTTCAAGGGCTGTCCATTAGCTCCTTTGAGACCTTCTGTAGTTTTCTCAAAGTACTTTGACGGAATAATCCCTTCCAAAATGCAATTCTGGTTACCACCAAAGTCTATAAGTCCTACCATATTCATACTGAAATCTTTGATCCTCAAAGTGATCATTGAATACCACTTCTGGAGGCGTATCTGGGTTATTGAGTTGATAAACACTTCTTCTTTTTCTTTTGAAGGTTTAGCAACTGAAATAGAAGATTCTGGGACATCTTCTTTCTGTACTTCTGAACTACCTGCATTGTTAGTATCACAAGATCTTAAAAATACAATTTCAGAATATAATTGAGAAATGTCACCTCTGGTTTCATCTTGAAAGTAGGAGGTTGACTGTTTGAGATTAGAGACTTCCTTTTTTAAATCTCTAATTTCCTTTTGAAGATCCGTAACAGATGCTTCTCTGGGAGCTTCAAATTTGGCATAAACATCTTTGATGGAATAGAGGGTGAGGTTTGCTTCCCTTTTTGATGTGTTTGAATTGATTGACTCTTTTAGTCTGTTGAGGATTGGTATCTTTAACTGTTCATCCTCAATTTTTGCTACCGCTTCGAACAGCAGTTCTTGATCTGCAGTCAAAACATTAATACAATTATTATTAGGGCAGGGACAGACATGTTTACCTTCTTCGTCTGAGTTGCTTTCTTCATTATCGCTAGAGTCGGAATCTAGCTGATCATCTTCTTCAATGGCCATGATCTGATCATCTTCTTTTTCAGAGATTTCTAGATCTGTCATGAAGACATTGAGTAGTTCCTGCTTGATATCTTCGTCAATCTCAAGCTGGTTTACCTTTGCCTTGAATTTACAGGCACTTGCATAATGACCAAATGCTCTACATTTGTAGCATTGGATTTTCTTTGCATCGCGAGTAGGAGGCTTATTTGTTGGGTTGAACTTCCTCTTGCGATTGTTTGACTTATGCTTGTTCTCCATTGGAGCTTTGTTATAATAACCTTGCTGGTTATTATAAGGTCTAGAAATTTTTCTAGGATTGTTCTTCTTTGCCTGTCTCTTCTTTATTCGAGATGGCGCTTCAGTCTTCTCATACCCATATTGTTTGCAAAAAGATCCTAATTCTTTTTTGTCAGATCCTTTGGAATGAGATATCTTGTTATGGATTTTAACTTCGTTGCACAATTTCAATCCTTCAGTAATCACGAAGTTAATCAGTTCACCATAGGTTAATGAATCCCATGGGATGTTTTTACGATACTTTTCTTCAAGACTTAGCCTGAGTCTTTCCAAAAAAAGCTTTGGAAGTCCTGCAATGAATCTTTCTTTCCATAAAGGAGAGTTGCAGTCAGTTCTCATGAACACTTCAGTAAGATTCTGGAGATGGCTTGCTATTCTTTGTTGATGGCTCATAGGATCTCCAACAAAGTGCTTTGAGATTAAATAAAGAAGTGTGTTGAGAACATCTGGGACTGTTTCTTCAGAAGTTTCCCAGGTTGAAGGCCGTCCTTCAATTTTTACTTCTTTTCTCTTACTTGACGTAGTTGTATGGGTAAGAACTCATCTTTTTTCTTCATCTGTAAGAAAGTTATCCCACCAACCTTTGAGTTGTCCATAGAACCCTGTTGCCAAGGCACTGGCTATAACATGATCTTCTGTGCCATGAGCTTTGAAGGCTGAAGCTGCGATCATCATTTCATGTAAAACATTGAGGATTTGATATTTAGATAATCCATTAATGTTCCATTCAATAAAAGACTTTCCATCAAAAGTCCGATTTGCTGTGAGGTGCTTTTCTTCAATCTGGATATCTGGAAAAGTTGGTCTCGGATACCAATTTCTCGTATTTCCTTGGAACTGGTTTCTTTGCCTATAGATTCTTTGAACTTCTTTTGGTTGCTCAATATTTGAATCTATCTCATTTACTTGATTGGCGAGAAGTGAAAGATTCTTCACTCCTTGAATCATTTCTTCGATTGCTTCGTCTTGTTCATTCAAGACATTAATCTGGGCCGAAGAAGATGCTTTTGAAGGCGTAGAGATGTGGAATTTCTCTAGCATTGAGTTGATCTCTTTGAGCATTTCTTGTTCTTTAGAAATCATTTTGATCTCTGTATCAGTTTCAAGGGGTCTGAACAGAGAAATTGTAGGATCCACCTTGGGGTAAGATCCATCTTTGGAATCCATGGGGATTCTTGCTTTATTATCCTGAACTGCTTCTTCTATTCGATCAAGCTGAACAGCCATAGTAGACAATAGTTTGTTAGAATAATTATTTTGCATTTGGACAGAGCGAATACCTCTGAGGGATGCTATCGCAGCATCTTTCTCTTCCATTTTCTTGAATGGACTACCTGTTACTGTATGTCCATATTTGGTTTGAAATACAACATCTTCAAGAAGAGGGTGGTCTGAAATGAAGAGACCTCCTTTTGTCCTGTCTTCCAAATGGTTTCTTTGATATGGCAAAGCTGTTGCTCATAGTCTTTGCGTCTGGCAAACCAATTAAAGAACGAATTTCTTTTTCTAGCTCTTGCATAGTCTGCTTCCAGCTAGCTTTGAATTGTTCTTGCTTCTCATCGCTATAAGCACGGAAGAAAGATCTTCTACAGAATTTGTTATTTTCAGAAAGAAATTCTACTCTTAACTTCTCCATATGTGGGGAGAATATTGATGTAATAACATTAATTGAATTAAACTCTGATGGCGGTGCCATGTCAGATGGAGTTGGAGAGGATGATCCTTGTCCATCTTCATAATTAATGTTTGGAATGGTCTGGTCAAAATCAACAGACCTTATATTCATAGAATTACTCCTAGTAATTCTTTCCGAAGCTTCTGATCTGGTTCTAGAGATGCTTGGTCTTAATTTTAAGAAATTATTGACCTTTGGAGTATGATCAATTTCATCCGTGAAGTTGACTTCTACACGACCATCTGAAAATTCAGTAATATACGAGAGGGTTTTCTTCGCCGGAATAGGCTTTGTTGCTCCCTCAAGATTCCATTTGGTTTTCCAGGTTACTTTATCTCAAGGTATTCTCTTTGGGATACTGACTAAGGATCTCTCAGTATTTACTTCAATCAAGATTGTCTCGCCTTTTTGAGAAGACTTGATTGCCTTTGGGGATATGTGTGTATTCATCAGCTTATAACACATCCTGAATATAATAACTGCTGATAGTGATTTTTCTTCCATCTCAACTCCTTTGAATTGACTCTCAACATCAGAGAAGACAAGATGTGAGGATCGAATAAGGAGAGAGTATGATTTGGGAAAACGTTGAAATATACCGGACCGTTTTCGAAGTTTGATTCAATAATTCCCAACATGCTATCCGTATAATTTTTGAATCTCTCATCTCTTAGAGAGATGAGTATTGGAGCGTCTAACCCAAGTCTGAACAGTGGTTTGACAGCTACTTGAATTAATCCGAGATGAATATATTTGAACTCTTCTCGGTGTTTGAGGATAGAATGCTTAGTGAATAGATGGAGTACTTCTACATCTGTGGTGATAGATACATTTCTTTCTACCGTCTTAATTACATCTCTTGATGTAAAGTTGAAGGTACTTTGATAATAGATCTCTCTGGGATCTATCTTTGGGATACTCCAGTTCTAGAGTTCTTGCTCTACTCGAGCAATCCTCATCTCCTCATTGCCCTGGGCGGACAAGATATCAGGTTCTCCTTTGATATCCAAAATGCCTTCTTCTTTGGCATCTTCCTTTGCTTTTCCCTTTGATAATATCTTTTTAAATAATTTGGACATAAAAATAAGTTAGTTCAAAACTGAATTGACAAAGGTAGAAGGACTTCCCTGTTTGGCTGCTTACAGCTGGAACACCTGGCTTACCAACGGACTTACTCTGACTGCCTGGAACACCTAACGGCTTACCAACGCTGCGGACAAGCAACCGGATGAACAGATCGGAGTTCTAACTTTATAAATTTAATTTTGAAGAAAACCTAAGATTATCTCTTCCACTATTTAAATTGAATATATCAATGAATAAACAAAAGAAGAAATTAAAGATGAAGCCGATGGATAAAATTGGAGGATTTTATTGATAACTTGGCTCTGATACCATTAAGGGACCGGGATCGGGTTTTTAATAAGAAAGAGAGGGGGTTAGAGAGAGAGAGGGATGAGAGCTTAATTCTTTTGCTCGATCATCCCTTTCTTACAAGACTCAGTCCTTTTATAGACTGATATTTGAACTAAGGTAAACTAACTAATGTTTAAACTAACTATGGTTACTAAAGAATAAGGGTGATGACTCAGTTAGGATAGGACCCCTGTCTGAATCAGCTTTATGAAAAGATAAAATAATTGAAACTAAAAGACAAAAGAAAGAAGAAAGTGGGAGACAAGACATGACCCTTGTCAGTCACCTTTTTGAACAACAAATAGTAAACTTACATAATTACACAAGAAAACAAAAGAAAAAGGAATCTACTTTATTAAAAGATAATGGAGCTCATAATGGATGCGATCAAGCAACGGTCCATAGAAATTGAAAGCGAGATAATGAGGTGAATGCTAGTCCTACGGGAGCTATGATTACCTATCATTATTCATTAGAGGTGGAATTATATCATTGTGTACCCTTTTATACTTGTTTAATGTAATGAATAATGATTAGGCTACGTATGCTAGTATGCTAGTAATATCATCTTGTATCATAAATTGTGTTTGTGAATTATGTTAAGTTCGAATGAGATTAACATTATTTTACTGAACATAAATGAAAGTTAAACCTTAAATATAGTATGAGGTATCAAAAGGATGAACCATGAAGAGATTATGTGATATGAAAGTATTCTTCCAAATATTGCAAGTTAGTTCTTGAGTTTTGGAAGCTTTGGTAAAGAATATGTAAACTTTACTTGGACACAAATTAGAATACTGGTTTGGAGTCTATTGTTACTTTATATTCTATTTATTTTCACTGGGATTGTTGTTAGCTCATGATATTACAAACAATTTCAGGTAATGCTTACGCTCGTGGTAGTGGGAGAGGAGCTGGTGCGGCTTGATCTAGAGGATGATGAAACAGGAATGGACTAGATACACTTTAAAAAGTCCATGGACTCATTTTGTTTTTATTTAGTGTATTTTGAGATGTAAATTTGTATATAAGCTCATAGGAGCTTTTCGTCTTAACTTTTATGATTGTAAACTTCTTTAAACTCTGGAAAAGGAATTGTATGTCCTTTCTTTTAAATTCCTGATGTGAAACATGTATACAAGTTTTGGTTAGTCCAAGTTTTAAACATAACCACGCCCTTTTTTTTTAAATATTAAGACTTCCGCTGTGTTTTAGTTTTAGATGTTTTAGAAGGAGTCGGGTTGTCACAGTTCTAATTTGAGTCAAGAGAACTCATGGATTTCTCGAGGAAAACGTTTAACTCTTGGAAGTTATAAGTTTAGATTCGCTTCAGAGTTTACTAATGATTATCAGAAGTTGAAGGTTTCAAGTATAATGGGGTAAATAAGGAACTTGTTTATGGAACTTCGGATGTTTACTAAAAGCAATGGAATCATTTGATTGGAAACTTTACGATAAAATTAATAACTCAAGTTTATCTAAAGGCCGTTTGGCTTGATTTATTTATTGTTTTCTTTCCAAAAGTTCCTAATTTCTTGTTTTATGTATAATGGATAATTCGTGATTCTTTTATCCTTTATCGTTATGTTATCTCGATAACTTCGAATGATTATATTTATGTTTACTTGCATTTGAGACCACATTCATATTCATATTTCATAATCGATTATTTGGAGGAATAATGAGGCAATGCATAGCTTGAGCGTGATTGTATTGTCTGGTATTATTCATTTTATGTTTACGTATATGTATCATGAGGCATGCTAAAGGCTGCGTGAAGTTTACATGATCGGGGGAGATGGATAATGAGATAATGATGGAACTATGCGAGTTCACATTATCTAGTATTATCCATAATTACTATGATACATATATGAGGATACAGGGGGTGCATTGAACCTTGTATTCGGTGGGTGAGTTAATAAGGCAATGCTTAGACTGAGTGAGCTTCATTACCGTCATTATTCACTAGAGGTGGGAAAATATTATTGAAAAGATTTCGTATACATTGTTTTTGAAAAGTGAGATAATGAGGTATTGTTAAACTGTGTGAGCTTTCAATACTATCATTATAAGCATTTGATGGTTATATTGATGTAAAGGTTGCGTGCCCTTTACATTTGTTGAGAGAGTTAATGAAAAATGTTTAGCTACGTGTGCTAACATTATCGTCATTAATCGTGAGTTATCTTGTTTGAATATGTTAAGACCGAGTAAGCTTAGCATTTATTATTAAAGATAAAGGAATGTAAACCTTATTTTATATCCTACATTGCTATAGAGAAAAGAAATGAATTATGATGTATAACCGAGTGCTATAGGAAAAAGAATGAGATTGAATTGTATAAGGGAGAGAATGCAAGGGTGTATTGAACCTTGTATAATTATTATAATACATATATGAGAGAACTAGATTCTCAATTATTTGGAAGATCTTGAAGTTGGAGATTATAATATTTGATGTAAACCTTGTCTATAGTATAAGGTATTAAAGAGAATGAAATAGAAATGATTTGTGTGTTATAAAACACGTTCTTCTAAATGCTTGGAAGTTAATTCCTTAATTATTTGGGAGATTTGATAATTGAAAGTTGGATACTTGATGTGAAAACCAATTGAAGTGGTTGATTGGTAAAGAGTATGTAAGTTTTACTTGGACACAAATCCGAATACGGGTTTGGAGTCTAATGTTACTTTATTTTCCGTTTATTTTCACTGGGCTGGCTTTAGCTCATGATATTACAAAAATTTTCAGGTAATGCTCGTGTCCGTGGTCGTGGAAGAGAAGCTGGTGCTACCTGATCTAGTTGATGATGATGGCGAGATGGACTAGAGATATTCTTAAAGTCCACGGACTCACTTTATTTCACATTTTCTCTTTTGGGTTGTACATTTCTATAAAAGCTTAAAAGAACTTTTTTTTTTAACTTTTACAACTGTGAAACTCCTTTAACTTTGCAACAGGAAATGCATTTCCTTGTCTTTAAAATTCTCTGATTGTGAAAAGTATAAACAGGTTGTGGATAGTCCAAGTTTTGAACATATCCATGCCTTTTTTTAAATACTAAAACTTCTACTGTGTTTTGGTTTTAAAATGATTTAAAAGCAGTGGGGTCGTCACAACAACAAAAATATGAAAATACCACCCCAAACTTAAACTAAGCATTTTCCTCAATGTGTTAAAATTAAAAACAAGGTGGTAGTGAAACTTCCCTGAATAAACAATCATCATCAGTTGGATCGCTACATGCTTGGGAATGTGACAAAATCTGGCGAAAAATCTCATGTTTCTGCTTTCATATCCCTTGTTTGATCCTAATTTTATTTTCCCTAAAATAAAAATAAAGAAAAAAAAATCAAAATAAGAAAACTAAAACTAAAACTAAGAAAAAAGGCATAGAAATTTGAGTTGCCTCCCAAAAAGCACCTTCTATTTAACGTCTATGGCTAGACGGCGTTGCTTCTTCTTTGATAAGCATGCCAAATCAATTTGAAATATTTATTGATCAAAACTTTAATTCTTGAAATTTTGGGTTTGGAAGTAGAAGCAACCTGCAATTTATCCTTCTCAAATAATTTCAAAATATTAGTAGCCAAAGGATCAACAAAATCAGTCATAGTATAGATTGAGGAATTGACAATAGAATGTTCCATGAAGTTATGAATATTGAATTTAATGACCTCACCATCAAACTCCATAGTAATAGTTCCCTCATGCACATTAATTATTGTTTTAGATATATATATATATATAAATGGTATTCCTAATAAAATTAAAGGGGGGTAAAAAAATCATCCCCTATGTCAATGACATAAAAATCAGTAGGAAAGACTAAACCGTTCACTTGAACTAAAACATCCTCTAAAAAACCCTTAGGATATGCATTAGATCTATCTGCTAATTGAAGTATCACACCGATTAATAAAAAGAGTCATGACATTAATTGAAGCACCTAGATCTAGCACGTCTTTATCGATCTTAACATCTCCTATCCTGGACAGGGAATAGAAAACTTACTTGGATCTCCACCTTTAGGAGGCAACTTCTTCCGAATTATGAATGAGACATTTTCTCCCAAACTTATTTTCTCTTTGTCTTTTAGTTTCTTTTTATTGGTGTATAGGTTCTTGAGAATTTAACATAACGAGATACTTCTCTAAGAGCATCAATCAATGGAGTTTTTACCCCGACTTTTAAAACGTATCGAGCATCTCTTTCTCTTCCGCCTCTATTTAAATTTTCCATGAGTTAGTTAAACTAGATAGAAAAGTGGGAAGAGTCAACAATACCTTAGTTCTGTTTCGATAAAAAATCTCCAATTTTAGCTTTTAGAGGTGAGACAACTTCCTTTCAATTTCATCTGTTGGAGCATGATTGATCTTTTTAATTATAGGCTCTCCCAAAGTTGTTCCACTTCAGCCCATAATTCGAATTAGAATGATCCCGCCAACTTGGATTGTAAAAATTAGAATAAAGATTATATCTTCTTTAAGGCACTCCTTAAAAACCTCCTACAACATTGGCGTATTCATGTGATTCATCTTGAAGAGTAGGGTACATGTTAGTTGGATGATTAGGAGCAGTGCAAATCCTGCATACTCTTGGTTGTTGTAACTTTCCTGTAGCTAACTGATGCACAAAAGTAGTAAGGTGATTTATTTGATTTTCAATAGATGAATTATGTACCTTATTTATGCTTCTCGAAGTGGATTCGTTAAGAGCCCCACTATGTTGACTAGTAGCTACCATAGTGGTGATCAGCCTCCTAGTTTCAATAGAAGTTTCGTTTACCATTACTCCTCCACTAGTAGAATCCATCAACCTTCTCTCATGGATGTCAATCCTTCATAAAAGCAATGAATGAGAAACTGTTATGATAAATCGTGTTGTGGTCAACTCGAACAAAACTTCTTGAAATAGGTCATATACATGTAGAGAGTCTCATTGTTCATTTGTTTGATCCCAGAAATCTCCCTCGAATGTTTGAAGCTTGCGATAAGGGAAATAATTCATCCAGAAATAACCCAGCCAAATCAGCAAATGTAGTCAGAGAATTAGGTGGTAGATCGAACTACCAATCCTTAGGCTGATCAATTAATGAGAATGGGAAGGCTCGCAACTTGATTTGATCCTCAGTAACCTCTTCTGACTTCATGCTTTGGTAGATGACATGAAAAGCCTTCAGATGTTTGTTGGGGTGTTCATTATCTAGACCTTTAAAAAGAAGAAGAAGATGAGCTAGTCCATATTTTAATTCAAAATTTACCTTTAAAGCAGGGTATTAAATGCATAAAGACTCCTGATCAAGGTTAAGAGCAACCAACTCCTTAAAAGTTCTCTCATTGTTAACCATTGTTTCCTTTGCTTCAGAATAACTAGAGGAGTAAAAAATATTGTGCAACAAATTCTCTTCGTTAGATGAAGAGAATGAGGATTTTAGCTTTCTTTTTAGTTTTGTTTCCTTCCTCAAGTGCTTTGTCGTCTTCTCAATCTCTGGATCAAATTGCAATTTGCCTGTACGAGAAGAACGGGGCATCAAATAGGACAAAAAAATGAAAAAAAATCTAATTAACACTGATTCCTTAGCAACGACGTCAAAATTTGATGGGTGTCAAAACCACAAAAAATAATACTTACTCTTAGAATTTATAAATTTGTAGTAGCGGTGAGTAAGATCGATTTTCACAGGGAATGGGTAATTAAATTTAAGTAAATAAAAATGGTGGGTTTTTCAATTTGTTGTTTGGAAAATAAAATAAAAAGAGGGAAATCAAATGAGAAAAGCTTCTAACTAAAGATTTAATCTTGGTTATGGTTCATTAACTTACTCATCGATTCATAAACATGCATTCCTAAATTCTTCTCTACATTGGTTGAAAGTCATCAAACTCAATCAACAATCAAAAGTATTCTTCCTTAATTATTCGATAGTCAATATACGATCATTGACTATTTCTCTAATCAATGAACAACCCTAGAATACGATAATAGGATTTAATTTATCGAAAGCATTAAGAAGAGAAGAGCCCAATTCTAACCAATAAACACGATACAATCGATTTATTTAAGCCAGATAATAAAATCTCATAACATAATAGAAAAATATCCCTAATCATTTTATGCTAATTTTCTACTTAGATTAGAACAATTACGGATTTAATGTTCTAATTAGCGATATGAAAAATTAACAATTAACAAATGGCCAGTTTGCACAACAATTAATTCAACAATAATATATGCAAGGAGAAATTATGAATAAAGAGAAATTAGGAACTAAAATTAAGAGAAAAAACTCACAAAATCATAAATCAAACCTCGATAATCCTCTAGTTGGAATAAGAAAATAGCTTGAAAACATATAATAAACTACCTAAAAGCGCTAAGAAAAATAGAGGAGGAAGGAATTATCAATTTGGGTTCAAATGAGGCTTTTCAATAGCAGAAAAGGGAGAAAATCATGCTTAAAATAAGTTATTATCTGCTGAATTCATCTAAGCCAGTCGATAAGCCATGCCAAGCCGCACCCACCACCTCATATTGTGTCTGTAGCCGCACGGAGCCAAGCCAATGTCAAAGTCAAGCTGCAGGATGGGATACTTCTCTTTAGACCAGTGAGCGAAGTGTCGCTTTAAGCGAGCGACATATTTCTCCATTCTTCCCTGACACTAATGCACGCTGACATCTACACGCTTTATTGATTTCTTCTCGCTGATGTCATCAATTGTTGTTTCTTTATTTTTGATTCCGTAACCACGAGATTCAACCGCCACAGCCACTAGTCATCATTGTTGCGACACCTCACCACTACCGAGACGCCCACTCGTGGAATTTTGGCTCAAGAAGCGCAATTTCTATGGGTCGTGATGACAGATCACGCGACTGTGACCATGAACCGTCGAGAATATTAAAACGTGCATAACTTCTTCGTTTTAAGTCTGATTTAAGTGCTGTTTTTGCCTACGTTCATAAAATTTAATGATTAATAATATTTTAGATATTTGAATAAAATTAGACTTATATTTTAATTATTTTAGAGATATTAGCACTAATAAGTACACAGTAATTACGAATCATCAATTGTTTGGGAGCCTTATCAGGATGTTATGTCACGTCTTCCAGACTATTGCCCTATAGGGCATGGAGTCTTGCGAACTCAGAGTCCACTCATGTGTTTCTTTGTAGTAGAGTGGCATTTCTTGATCGAGTCATGTAGTAGTTTGGCCTGGTTCAGCCGATCTCAGCTGATTACTTTATCGATCTTGCGCTTCATGGATATAATCTACGTGGTTGTCACACTGCTAACTAGAGCAATAGATTGCACATCTAGTTGACCCATTAGTCTGCTCGTATGGATCATATTATTGACGGTCAGTTGATAGATGCGTGCACCACTATTGAGTCAAGATACTTGCAATGGTATATGGATCATACATGATGCTTCATTACTCGATACGGGGCATCATTATTCCACTTGGTAAGTGACTAATGTATTAGTTAAGAGTACTTAAATAATTACACGTATTTGATTGATATAATAATATAACTACTTTACTATCCATTTTTAGATTGAGACGGTGCTTGCATATGTGGAAGACTCGATTTTATACGGTAATACATTGGAGTCGTTACGATATTTGAGGATAGTTTATCAGGAACGACATGAGCACGGTCAAGCACCCACTTCTCACAGGGGTCGTTCACGTGTCAGAAGAAATAATGTTGATGCCTCTGCCAACTAGATGATGTCATTACCATGATGTGGATCTAGATGATACACAACCCCTTTCTACGCCATTGGGTATGCTTACATCTACTTTTACGCATTCATCGTGTTCTGGGCCATCTACATTTTTTCCATCATCTGGTGTGGGTACCTCTAACACACCATTTAACTGGATATTTTGTATGATTCCTACACCTGGCTCATCATTCATGTCCTTTCAACCACATGCTAGAATTGTAGAAGAGGAACCACATATTGATGCAGTTGCACCACATATCGAGCCAGATGAGACGCTTCCTTGTGGGCAAGGAGCATGTACTCGGAGGCGAGGAGCATGGGGACAGATGTGTTGGGGTTTATGCCCTAAATCTTATGTATGTTAGGAATGGTGTCCTAGAACTTGTAATTATTTAATAATAATAATTTATTAAGAATAAATTAAATAAATAAACATAAGTTCTTTATATTATCTAGATTGATTCAATTAATGATATTAGGAATATATGGAAATATATAAATATCAAACATTCAAATAGTAAACCCTAAGTTACTCTTATGAAATCATGACTTAGTATGTGAGTCATACAAGAGGATTAAAGTCGAGATGAGTAACTTAAACGTATCTACAGTAAACGGATAACGTTTGAAAACCTTATCCTGGTAACACTGTTGATAGCTTCGCATTTTGTTTATAGACAAATGATCGAATCCTGATCATTCATGTGGGAGACATGAAATGGAAGTATCATATGCAATGTTGATTGTATAAGACAGGACCACGATGTTCGATCACATTTCTCATTAGTACCGTTTACGAGAAATAATCGAATATCAAACTAAGTTTATCAACCGTGATAGATCTCAATCCTGAGTGAAATGCGGACTCCTATTTGTGGAGTTATGTTCTTTGATTCACATAGTTGAGAGCGATCTGTAAGAACGCTCAATACACGCATGTTTTGGGAACATGACTAGATAAGTAGCTGAGAACTCATTTTCACGAAATGGAATTCATAACTTTCCTATAAATTAACGGTATCAGTGCGATACCTAAACATTTTAGGAACTTTAGGAAACTCCCTTGATGTACTGATTCGAGACATGAACAAGTGACGTCACGACTTCTATTGATCACAGAAGTATCTTATCTCTAGTTCAACTAAAGATAAAGTTAATTGGAGAATCAGCGGGAACACAAGGATAAAGCGGTAATTACAGGGGCAAAACGGTAAATTTATCCGCCTGTAATTATGAGGGTTCCACGTGAAGGATAATATCACAGATATAAATAATGATAAACTAAATGGACAATAACTCATCTATAGTGAGGGGAGTTCAGCTATGAATCTATAGTGGAATTATTCATAGTTAGATAATAAGTAATTAACTGATTATGTGTTAATCACTTAATTGACTAATTATTAAGCCCATGATCTATAGGTCCATGGGGTTGGGGGCCATCATTAGTTCTTTGCTCATTATCTTTCTACTTTGGTTGAAGACTTATGCTTGTGAATTTTACATTATATATACGATTTCTTAGTTTTGTTTAGTTTATTGTCAATATAATGTTTATTAAACTTTTATAAGTTTATGTTTATTTATTTTTTAAATTATTTACCCACATGCTGCTCTTTATTTTAAATCATATCCATACAAATAAACCAAAATTTCATAAGATTTTTTTTTTAAAGAAAATAATAGAAAGTTCATATCCATCGAGTAATCTTTTCAAAACCACTTTTTATTTTCAAGTACATCTAGAACATATAAAATATTAAACAAAAGAAAAAGAAAAAAAGTTAAATAACCCGACTTCAATTAAAAGTTTGAAACTCGTCCACGTAGCTTAAAGTCGGATTTCAAAAACCCGACTTCAACAACATGGCAGAAACTGTGTCAAAGAAGGGTTTTTAAAACCCGTCTTTGTAAAAAATGCTAAAAACAGGACTTTGAAACTGGACTTCGAGTAAAAAAAGGACAATCTCCTAATTTCTTCAAATGTTTGGACATAGATAAAGATACTTTAAAATATTAGGCTAACTAATAAAAATAGTCCGTGGAATTTGGGTTTTTTTTTTCCTTTTATAATTTCAATAATAGCTACTTTTAATTTGTGTATGAGTGATTTTATAGAAAATATAAAATAATTATTTATTTATGTTTCTTCTTATAGGACAATTGAATTATGTTACTCTTATTTAAGAGAGGAACAAAGACAACCAAAGAAACAGAAAAACAAAAAGAAAAAGGGAAAGAAGAACTGTCTGAAGCTCACGCTATCTTTATCCCTACGTGACACACATTCAAGTCAAGAAAGGATCTCTTGCAAATCAAACATCAATGGTTTTGTTCTTTCTCACATGGATTGCAAACACATTAGGATGCTTCTTTATTCTCTCTCTATCCCAATATATATGCATTATTATTAGGGGCTTTTGTAAAATGAGCTTTCCCTCCCCGAATTTAATAGAATATTTATTATTAAGAAAAAAATTAAAATATAATGTTGACCACTTCTTCGAAATTTCACTTGGGATAAACTTACTTTAATATTCTTTAAAAAAATAAACTGCAAATATATCTTGACTTAAAATTATCTGTAATGGTAAGTTAACGTTGAAATATGTAAAATTAATGATTATAACATAAAATGCTTATCATATATTACGGTGAATCAATTTTTAACTTAATTTTAAAATATGTTAATAAATGTTAATCACTGATTGGTCTACTCAAAATTTACTACATTTATAAATACTAGTTTAGTACCACGTGCGTTGCACGTGAAATCCATATATTATTTAATTTGAATAAACAAAAAAATCACCTTTATATTAATCATAACATTGATAATACATCCTTACCTTATTTCAATTTATAAAAATTAAACTTAGTATTTCATGTTATAACATATAACAAATAAATAAATATTAAATATTAACTTGATAAACAATAATAAATTCCGATTAAATAAGTAAATACGTTTATAATTTTTGAATTAGAGTAAGAGTTAAAATACTATTCAGTCTTCATCATCAATCCCACCAATGATATATTAAAGATTATAAAGTTATAAGATATACAATTAAAAAAATGAGCACCTAATTGATAAATTTGAACTTTGAAGTGACCTCAAACATATTGCATATACAGTTATACACATTTGATTCTTATCCCACACACATTACACACACATCTCACTACCGTATACTTTATTTTCCTAGTTGATTTAAAAATAATACTCTTAAACTCATTTAAATATTTTTGATGGAATGAAATATTATTCGGTCAAAAGATATAATGTGAGATTTATTTTCAAAATATGTTAAGATTAACATAAATAATTAATTTCTTCAAAAATATTAAATACATCAATTAATTTTTTTTAAGAGTTAAAAAAACACTTAAAAATGATAGATTAATTAAAATTGATAATAAGATGGTAAAAATATCTTATATATAAAAGAAAAGAAACAAGAAAAGCATTCTTAAAAGGAAAAAAAAAAAAGAAACAGGAAAGTACTAGAAAATACTTAAATACTACTAAAAAGAAAAACAGGAACGGCTCGTGTTCTTCCCTTGTGTTGGAACTTTTGATCTGTTTGCTTTAAAATTCTCTTCTCTCTCTGGTATTCAAGAAATTGAAGAGAAATAAAAGATATATATTGTGAATATTCAGTGAACAATTCCTAAGTATTATTTTCTTATTCTACTACTTTTGGATATCAAATACGACTGTTTCTGCAAATGTTTGTATAAAATTGAGAGTTTATATAATATCGTAGGTAGACTAAATGCTCAAAAATTGTAAGCATAATTGAGACGTTCATTTTCACTTGGTGAAACCCCTTCAATTTCTCTTATGAAACGGATTATGAAGCATCTATTCGTTGGCTCGTGTTCTAAATTAATTAAAACATTTAAATCAACTTACTAAACCATTTAGGAATACCAAAAGGCAAACCAATTACTAATTAAATATTCACTATATATTATGAGATGTAATTCTTCAAACATTCATATGTGGACAAATTAAGAACATGATTGACTTAATGAGGTGGGCTATGTTTGAGATTTTTAAAATAGAAAAAGGGTAAAAAGGTCTAAAAATGTTTTTAAAAGTTCCCACCTTTTATATATTAGAGATTTTATATTATGTTTATTAGTTTTGCATTTTTTTAAATACTATTTTTATAAATATTATAGATTTTTTTTGCTAGATTTATTGTCATAAAAAATATTTAGTTTTTTTTTTCAATTATTGAACTGTTATTTGGGTAATTTTTAAAACGCCATGACATTTTAATATTTAGTATGAAAACATATGTTATTTTAATAATTAACCTTTTTCAATATCTCATCGAGCGTCTTTTTAATATACGGTTTTTTCTCTCTTCTTTTTGAATAGTTATATATATATATATATATATATATATATATATATTTTGTTATTTCAATAATTTTAAAATTTTATTTGAAACAAATTCTGATGAATTATTTATAAACCATGACATTTTTATATATATTACAGAAAAATTTACAAGATTTACAAACATCCATTTTTTTTCTCAAAGAGGATAAACATAAAACAATTTTTTCAAAACAAACCAAATCAATAACATATTCCTTTATTTATAAAAATAAAAATAAATTAAAATTTTTAACAAATATGATTTTAAAACTTAAAAACTATCATATGCAAATATTTATTATCTTCTCATTTCTAATAAGGGGCATTTGCAAATCTAGCAATTTTTATAGTAATATTTGTAAAAATAAAAGCTCAAAAAAATATTTGCAAATATAGCAATTTTTTATATGGTTTATCCGTGATAAACATTGAATTACATATTTTTACACTAAGTTTATCACTGATAAACACATAAATCATTGTTTATCATTGATAAACATTGTGAAAATTGCTATATTTGCAAATACTTTTTTGAGTTGATATTTTTACAAATATTACATAAAAATTTGCCACCCAATGAAATTTCCCTTCTAATAAACATAAAAACAAATTTATCTTTGGAATTTTGAATTACAAATATAGATTTAATAATTATCTCATTATCCAAATAATTATATTAACAAAGCAGTTTTGAGCTATGTGCAATATAAGAGAATTAAGAAACTTAATATTTATAAATAGACTTTCGAGATAATAATATATATAGCCACTTTTACCTCCTCATTTTAACAAATAGATACATGGAAAAAAGAAAAATACTAAAATACCTCTTCTATCAAATAACTCACATCAAGTCAGATTAAAAAAAAATCTCTCCTTCTTTTCTTTCTTTTCATGTGCCACTGCCTTCCCCCTTTTTTCTTATTCACTCTTACTCTCTCTCCCTCATTTTTTTTTATTTTCTCTCTCATTAGTTTTCAAACCTCCATTGCTCCCTCCTTTTCCCCCCTTAAAAATTCACCATTTTCATCTCCTACAAGCTATTTCTCACATACTTTCCAGATTTGTGAATCCACTCTATCTCTTCCTCTTCACTTCTTCCCTTTCTCGTTTTTTTATAAACCATTTTTTCGGTTTTTCTTTTTCATAAAAAATCTTAGATCTTATGAATCTTGAAGATGTAAACCAAGAAAAGCATAGATCTAACAAAGGTCTCTACAAGAAGAAAGCCTACGATAGCCTTGAAAAAACACCCTAACAGCTCCTGCAATTAAAAGTCTTTTACTTTTTATAGCCCTTTTTCAATGTCAAGCTAAACACTATTATACAAATATATTATAGGATTTTAAAAAGGTTATGGCTTAACCTTTTTATCAATAGAAATATATGGAAACAAAACCGATCTAAGACAAAAGTTTCTAATAATAACACAATTGATAAAAAAACATCATTCTTCAACATATATTGTAATTTTAACCTACACACATTACACATCAAATAAATTTAAGAACATCATTCTAGTTGAATAATAATAAAAAGTACTAAAATGATCAAATCATTGTTACACACATTAATAAATACTAAGTTTCGAAACAAAAGTCGTTGAACTCAATTTTATATAGTTGTAAGCAATGTACTAATGAGGGAGGCATGAGGCTCTGGCTAATCTTAGATCTTTCTTCTAGATAACATTTTCCAACGAAGCGTGCAGCTCCATCTCTTCATGCAACTTTTGTTGTAACCTTCTCAGCTAAAAAGAGTATTTTATTTTGTAAATCAATACTAGATTTAAAAGCTTAAACTCTTATGTTAAGGTAAATCTAAATTTAATCTTTTCAAGATATTTTCAACACACCCACTACATGAAAGTTTCGATATTAACAAAGGCGCAACATGTGAACTTTGATACAAAATGAGAGTAAAATAGTAAAATAACAACAGTTTGAACTCTTAGGCTATGAAAAATTTAACCTTTCAAAATATTTTCAACATATTCTATCAATCAAACCTATTGGCAGTTTGCCTAAGCATACCCAAAAACTAAGTTCAACAACTCAATGCACCCAATGCTCTTATAGAAATAAAGGTTAATTGGATTAATTGAAGAATTAAAGTAACTTTACTAGCTTAAATGCATGAAACAAAACTATAATAATATTATTTCATAGAATTGAAACATCCATACATAGACAGATATTTACATCCTGTTCAAACTGAAATCTGTAGGGAAAAGAGCCATCACATCTCTCCATGCCAAGATCGGTATGCTACATTAAGAAAACATAGAACTAAATGGTGAATTAACAATATTCTTTTGGTGAAATCGTGTTATTTAAGAGCAAAAAATAATTAGATTAATTGGCTTAATACAAAATGGAAATGAAACTAGCGTTTTTAAGGCAGAATATTAGAAATGAAAATGAGCTTAGAAAACTGATTTCTTCATTAACTCATCAAAGAGACTCAACAACTCTCTATAGAGTTGATCTCAAGAAATGATAAATACAAAACTATTATTACAACTATTGAAAGCTCACGAAATAGAGATAAAATATAAAGTAATTCAGTTTATGCAAGTGCCAGATTTTTATACTCTGCCTCAGTGCTAGACCTGGAAACAACATATTGTTTCTTTGAACTCCAAGCAATCAAATTTCCTCCAAGAAAAATGCACATACCCGATGTTGAACGTTTGTCATCAGGGTCTAAAGCCCAGTCAGAATCAGCATAACGTCATATATGAAGGAGAAGATAAGGTGAAAATGGTACGATTACAAGCACTTCGTGATGAATTTGATACCATTAAAATGAAAGATGCTGAAACAATTGAAGAATATTTCAATCGTGTTCTTTTAATTGTTAATTGACTAAGATCAAACAAAGAAAGATCCTTAGAAGCATGTCTAGAATATTTGAACATATTGTTGTTGCAGTTGAAGAGTCCAAATGTCTTGCAACACTCTTTATTAATAACTTAATGGGATATCTCCAATCTCATGAGCTTAGATTGAAGCAATTTGAATCCACTCATTCAGAAGAAGCTTTTTAGATGCAAACTTCTTCTAGTGGGAGATCAGGTGGAAGAAGAGGTGGACGTGGCGGTCGAGAAAATGGAAGGACCAATGATTTAAAAAATTATGAGTCTGAAAGAAAAGATTTTCAAAATTCTTCAAATAGAGGGAGAAGTTCAAGTAAAGGAAGAAGCGGAGGAAGAGGTCGTGGAGAATTTTCTCAGATTTAATGTTTTAATTGTGGACATTATGGACATTTTCAAGCCGATTACTGGTCCAAGAAGGCCAATTCTAATCCACCTAAGAATAGTTTAATGCATGAGTAGCAGAATAATGAAAATGATCTTATTTTCCTCACCTTGAATGTGAAAGAGGCAAACAATGAAGGTATTTTAGTATCTTGATAGTGGTTGCAGTAACCACATGAGTGAAATAAAGAGTATCTTTGTAACTATGGATGAATCTGTTCACAATGAAGTGAAGACTAGTGATAACAAGAAGCTCAACGTTAAAGGGAAATGAGATATTCTTGTCAAGACGAAGAAAGGAACAAAAAGAATTACTGATGTGTATTATGTTCTGGGCTTGAAACACAATATTTTAAGTGTTGGGAAACTTCTTCAGAAAGGGCATAATGTTGTCTTCAAGGACAATATATGCGAGATCAGAAACAAGTCTGGAGGTCTCATAACAAAGGTACATATGACAAGCAATAAGATGTTTCCACTAAATATGGTGTATGAGAAGATTTTTTGTTTTGAGACTATGGTGAATGACACTTCTTGGCTATGACATTATTGGTACGGAAATTTGAATTTTGACTATTTTCTCACATGTACATTAACGACATATGGTAAGAGGAATGGAAAATATTAAAAAGGAAGATGGAGTTTGTGAAGCTTGTATTTTGGGAAAACAACATTGAAATCCATTTCCATCTGAAATGTCTTGGAGAGCATCAAAACCTCCCGAGCTTATTAATACAGATTTGTGTGGACCCATGCGTACAAAAACACTTGGAGGTAATCGTTATTTTCTCACTTTTATTGATGACTACAGTTGAAAGACATGGATTTATTTGCTAAAAGAAAAGAGTTCTACTTTTGCGTGTTTCAAAACATTCAAAGTAATTGTTGGAAATCAAAGTGGCTTGAAGTTGAAAATGTTGTGTTCTGATCGTGGAGGAGAATTTATTGCATTTGAAAATTTCTTGAAAGAAAATGGAATCAAACATCAGAAGACTGTTCCAAGAACTCCCCAACAGAATGGAGTTGTGCTGTTTATCTCTTGAATCGGCCTTCAACCAAAAGTGTTCAAGGTATTACTCTTCAAGAAGCATAGAGCCGACTCAAGCCAATTGTTAGCCATCTAAAGAGTTTTTGGTTGTATTTCTTATTCCCACATTTAGGATGAAAAAAGAGGAAAGTTAGATGATAAAGCAGAAAAGTGTATTTTTGTTAGATAGAGTGAGAACTCCAAGGCTTATCGTTTATATAATCATGTAACCAAGAAAATTATTACAAGTCGAGATGTCAAATTCAATGAAGCAGAGTTTTAGAAATGAGATGTAGCAAGTGAAGATTAAAGCCCATTTATTGTTGACATAAATGGCAAAGAACAAACTCAAGATTTGGAGCATGAAGAGTCTCAGCCTAGTACTTCATCTTCATTTTCCTCGTGTGATGAAGAAACTCTGCCTAGAAAGACAAGAACTATCCAAAAGGTCTATAATGCTGCTGATAATGTTGCTGATTTTTCCTTATTTACGTATGTTGATCCGGTGATTTTTGAAGAGACAATTCAAGATAAGAAATGGAAATTCGCGATGGATCAAGAGATTAATGCAATAAAGAAAAATGAAACGTGCGAGTTGGTGAATCTACTCGAGAATAGAAAAGCCCTTGGTGTTAAATGGGTTTATAAAACGAAGTTGAAATCAAATGGTGAAGTCGAAAAATACAAGGCAAGACTTGTTATGAAAGGGTATAAGAAAAAATATGGTGTGGATTATGAAGAAAGTTTTACACCTGTGAGCGCTTAGAATCTGTTCGTTTGATTCTAGTTCTTGCCCACAGAATGGCTAGAAAGTAAACCAAATGGATGTGAAGTCACCTTTTCTAAATGGATATTTGGAGGAAGAAATTTATGCAGAGCAACCCCCAGGTTATGTCCAGATGAAAGAATAAAATAAAGTGTGTAGATTGAAGAAAGCATTGTACAGACTTAAGCAAGCTCCAAGAGCTTGGTACAGTCGTATTGACAATTTCTTCCTGAAGAATGGTTTCAAAAGATGTCCATATGAACATGCTCTCTACACCAAAGAAGACAACATTGATAATTTCTTACTTGTTTCCTTATATGTTGATGATTTAATCTTCATTGATACTTCAACCATGATGCTTGAAGAGTTCAAAGAAAGCATGAAAAGGGAATTTGAGATGACTCATATGGGTTTACTTCATTACTTCCTTGGCATTGAAGTTAAGCAAGGCGATCATGAGATTAACATTTCCCAAAGGATGTATGCAAAATACTTGATAGTTAAGTTCAAAACGAAGTATGCTTCTCCTTGCAGTACTCCTATGGAAGTTGGTCTCAAATTGAGCAAATATGATAAAAGCGAAGATTTTGATTTCACTGTTAACAGAAGTCTTGTTGGTAGTTTAATGTATTTAACTACAAGTAGACCAGATTTGATGTTTTCTGTTAGCTTTTTGAGCAGATTTATGGCATCACCAAAGAGGAGTCATTGAGAAGCTGGAAAGAGAGTTCTTCGATATATACTTGGAAAGATTGATCATGGAATTCACTATAAGAAGAATATGGATAATGTTCTGGTTGGTTATAGTGACAGCGATTGGGGAGGAAATGTTGACGATTATAAAAGTACTTCTGGATATGTGTTTAATATTGGTTCTCGTGCAGTTTCATGGGCATCAAAGAAGCAAGAAATTTTAGCCTTATCAACAACAGAAGCATAATACATTTCTTTGTCTAGAGTTAGTTGTCAAGCACTTTGGTTGAGAAGAGTTCTAGAAGAGTTAAAGTGTCCTTAAGAAAAAGGAACTATGATGTTCTGTGACAATAACTCATCAATCACTCTTTCGAAGAATCCTGTTTTTCATGGAAGGAGTAAGCACATAAAGATCAAATCATTTTATTAGAGATTTGATCAAAATTGAGAAGTTGTTATCAAGTATTGAAAGACTCAAGATCAAGTTGCAGACATTTTCACGAAAGCATTGAAGACTAACTTGTTCATAAAGATGAAAGAGAATCTTGGAGTCATGCAAATCTAGCTTAAGGGGGGATGTTAGAATTTATATATAAGCTAGATACATTAAGTTTTAATTGGGTACATTTCTAGATACATGATCTGCTACGTTCATTGAAGGCTAATTAAGTTGATTCATGAACTCTTAGATTCATGAATAGTTATTTATTAGATATATGTATGGATGCATACATGTTCACACATTTAATTTAGATTAATCATGTAGTAGTATAAATAGGAGTATTTTCCTCATTTATATTCATCAAGTATCAAGCAAAAGCAATTCAAAGTTTATTCAAGAGAACAATTTTCTTCTTTTGTGTGTTCTTGAGTTTTGTAAGAGAACAACTTTCTTCTCTTCAAACTTGTGAGGTTTAGAGTAATTGTTACTTTGCTTGTGAGTTTTATCAACGCTTCCAACAAAGTCTTCAATTCCAATAAGTAGCATGCATAATACTAGAGAAAAAAATAAGTAAAATAGCAAAAACTAATGATAGTAAATTTGTAAATTCAAGGTCTTGTGTTGAAAGTGAAGTGAATGGCTAATTAAGCAGAAATCAAAGATGAGGATAAATTAAATGGAAAGAAAATGGAAAAGATAATAAAATTCAAAATTCAATAAAGTATTAGGAAAATGTCAAGAGTTATTAACATAATAGCAGTAAACTATCTCAAAATTAAGCAAATCAAAAGTATGTTAAAAACAAATCAAAATAAGAATTAGTTCACAACATTAGAATAGGTAGACAAATAAACTACTCTCTTAGGGTAGATAAGCAAAAAAGGAAGTCAAAAACTTAAATGCTAGTGTACGAGTAAGCACACAACTACGCAAGATGGACATTGTTTGTAAACCAATTTTTAATTTGTAGAGGTGAAATTCACCGTAGACCATGCCCAAGGAAGAAAGGAAAAGCACAATGGCTGACCCAATGAGCTCAACCAAGCCCATTTTCCAGAATACTGTTGGCTCGGACATGTAGCACAATCCAGATGTGTACAACCAGTTCGGACTATTATAGGCAGTGCGTTTGGCCGAACGGCTCGCGAGTATTTTCCTTATCTGTCTATATGAGTATATCTCTTCCTAAGATCAGGGGAAGAAGATATTATACCATAAAGAGATTATCTTCGTAATATCTTGAAGATTGCCATAATTAAATCCCAGTATATAAAGGGAATTATAAACCCTAATAAAGGTATGAAATAATAAACCTTCTGCCAAGAGAATTCATCTATTTTCCGGCCTTAAAATGACTAACTTGATCGTCGGAGACATTTTGGCAGGCACTACACCTATGTTTTCTTATTCTTGTTTCTCAGGTATTCAAGATTAGGAAGACGCAGAGCACGTAGAACGCACTTGATTTACCGTGGCTGAAATCATCCATTACAATTTGGCACCCATCGTGGGGCTTCAAGAAATACATTCACGTAAGCTTCACCTAAGATAGTAGACAAAGAAGATGAAAAATACAAGAAGCAAACAAGGTCTTGTAGAGAGCTCCGTCTCGGACGACGCAAATAACTTGGAGAATGATGAGAAAAGAGAGGAGGCTGAGACTGCGTTGCGTGAAGTGCAAGCCGTAGATCCATGAGCACTCATACAACATATATATGAAAAACAGGACTTGCTCATGAAAACCATGCAGGAGAAGTTCGAAGAAGTCCTGAATCAGATGCGCGCAGAGAATCCTAGACCCCCTGCTTAGGCAGACAATGTTGTTCATAAACCATGCTCTCCTCCTCGTCAAGCAAAGGTGCGAAAATAAAGATCAAAGCAGATCGAGGCTCCCCAGGCATAAAAAACTAACCATCCAAGATTTGTTCATATCGACCGAGCAGAAATCAACTCATTCGGACGCATTCCGGCTAAACTCAAACTTGGCCCAGAAGGGGCAAAATACGCTGAGGATGCCAGGAAACATGGTGGAGGAAAGAAAAGGGGATATCTGAGGAGCTCAGATGACCATTCGAACTACGAATTGTCCAATCAGTCTAGTCTGCAAAAATAGTGAACACAGCAAGGAGACTATCATCGCATTGGCCTGGAGTCAGTGGAGTATAAAAAGTTCGAAGAGAAGATCCTAAAGAGGCTAGGATCCAAATCTGAAAGATTAGTTCAAAATTCGCGTAATCCAGGTGAATCACCACTCGACCCCCACGTCCTCGCAGTCGAATTGCTAGGAAAGTTCTGAATACCATCTTTTGAACTCTATGACGAGACGAGCGATCCAACCGAACACATTAATTACTTTATCAACCTTATGGAATTGAACTCCATTCCTTTGAACGACTTAGAAAGAGTTACTTGTAAACTATTTTCCTTAAGCTTAAAGGGATTAGCCCTCAAATGGTTCAACAGCCTCAGAACAAGATCGATCCATAACTTTCAGGAACTCTCCTTGGCCTTTCAGGGAGAGTACAGCGCAAGCAAGAAATACGCAAAGACAAGCCAGGACCTATACAATGTCTTGATGAAAAAAAACAAATCTTTGAGAGACTTTATTTGCAGGTTTAGAAAGGTAAAACTAGAAATACCTAACTGTCGGAATGAGGACGCAGCGTTAGCCTTCGCGAGGTCAATTCACCCAGACCACCAGCTCTGGCTATTTTTCAACAAACCTCCACCAAGAACCATGAGTGAAGCGCTGGAAAGGGAAACAAAGCAAATCTTAATAGAATAATAGGCGAGAATGGCCCGAGAACTCCGAACAAGTGAAAAGGATAGACGTACCTCCAGTGAAAAGAGGTATAAACCAAAGGGCAAAAAATATGAAAAGCCTTGGAAGGGAGGAAAGGAAAGATCGGACAAGAGAGATCGGTCAAAAAAAGAGGAAGATAACACCTCTATCCGCGTTCATCAGACTGACACGAGAAGACAGAAAGAAGATTCACACAACCATCCTATGAAAGATAACATTGAAAAATACTATGAATTTCACTGTAATAATTCTCATTCAACCGAGGAATGTCGGACACTAACTAAAGAAGCGATGAGAATCTGCAAAGAACGAGCTGCAGGAAGAGAAAAATGGGGAAAGGCTAAGTAGGGAAGCCAACATGACCAAAAGGTCGAGAAAGATCCAGAAACCTCGAAAGAAACCTTCCCCGATGAGCTAGATGGAAAGGAAGATAGGGTCTATATGAATATGATCCATTGTGAAGGCCCCGAGATCATCGAAGCTATGTCCGAACTCATCTTGTATGAGAAAGATCAAATTTCCGAAAGACGTCCAGAGGAGGCCACATATAATCTGAATGACCAAAATCTTCGAGATTAGCTCAGAACCCCCCAAAAGCCAAGGTAAGAATCCAAAAAGGCAGTGGTGCCCAGTAAAAGTAAACCTGATCCATTGCACTGATTCGAGTATCAACGAAGCCAAAAGAAAATGCAGAGATGCAAGGATTTCAGTTTTGAGGGTTGAGTACAAACGAACTAATCTGATTACTTTCTCGGATTACGATTTGGCCGACGTTCATCACCCGTATAATGACGCGCTAGTCATATCTGTATTGATGGATAAATACAACAACCATATAGTGATGATTGACCAAGGCGTTGGAACCAATATAATATTCAGGAAATCCCTTGATGAAATGAAAATAGAGGTGGGGAAAATCCGGGAAAGTAAGTAGAAACTGGTTGGATTCAATAACGCTGTCTCAATGTCCGCAGACATGATTGAATTACCCACTGTCGTCGGATGAGTCACCAAGGTAACCCCTTTCCATGTTTTAGACACTAATTCGAGTTATCATATGATTTTGGGCAGGCCTTGGCTGCATATAATGAAAGCAGTCTCATCGACCGAACATCAAAAACTAAAATTCCCTTGCAAAGGAGAAATTGTCGTGATCAGAGGAAACCAAAGCACAACAAGGAGCTGCATGGTGGATGCCATAAACCTCAAATCGATAGAAAATACCAATCAGAGGAGGAGCCAAAGGTCTTTGGATAAAGAAAGGAAAGGACAACGTAGATCGAAACGAAAGCGGATCAGGCAGTCAAAGAGAAAATTTCCTCCCTTCTTCGTTCTAAATGGAGGATATTTGCGTAGGATCATACCGACATGCCTGAAATCAGCCCGACAATGATTAGCCATAAACTTGCAGTAGATCCCAAACACGCACCTGTTCAACAGAAAAGAAGAAAGTTCGCTCCAGAGAGAAACTAGATCATCAACTAAGAAGTTCAAAAACTGTTAGAGGCCGGTCTCATTCGAGAGGTGAAGTACCCAGAGTGGTTGGCTAACATTGTGGTGGTGAAGAAAAAGAACGGAAAATAGAGAGTCTGTATAGACTTCACAGACTTGAACAAGGCATATCCGAAATACTCTTTCCCATTTCTGAAGATCGATCATCTCGTAGATGCAACAAGCTTGGGTTCAGGCTACTAAGCTTTATGGACGCATTCTCCAAGTACAATCAAATCCTGATGAACCCCTCCAACCAAGAGAAAAATTCATTTGTTGTAAACAAGGGTACGTATTGCTACACAGTGATGCCCTTCGGACTAAAAAATGTCAGGGCGACGTATCAAAGATTGATGAACAAGATGTTTGAAAAGAAGCTTGTAAAAACAATGGAAGTCTACATCGATGATATGCTAGTAAAATTCGAAAGGGCTGTGGATCATCTGTAGCATCCTAAAAAGGCTTTCAGCATCCTCGATGAGTATGGAATGAAACTCAACCCGAGTAAATGCACTTTCGGCATCCTCTCTGGGAAATTTCTAGGTTATCAGTGACCAAAAGAGGAATAGAGGCAAACCCGGATCAGATCAATGCCATCCTCTAAATGGAAGCACCCAAAAATGTCAAAGGTGTACAAAAGCTCACAGGATGTCTGGCCGCACTAGGAAGGTTTATCTCCTGGTCTTCAGACAAGTGTCTTCCATTCCTCAAAATTTTCAAAGGAAGCAAGGAGTTCGGATGGGATGAAAAATGCCAAAAAGCCTTCGACGAATTAAAGTCGTACCAATCCAAACCGTCATTCCTATCTAAACCAGAAGATGAATAAGACCTCATCATCTACCTTGCGATCTCTAAGACAGTAGTGAGTGCAGCCTTAGTCAGGGAAGAGGGAAAAATGCAACAATCCGTGTATTACATAAGCAAAGCCTTTCTCGATGCAGAAACAAGATACACCGAGGTTGAACAGTTAGTTCTAACAATGATCACGACATCGTGGAAACTCAAATATTACTTTCAGGGTCATCGAATCGTCGTGCAAACCACCTTTCCATTGAAGTCAATTTTGCACAAACCAGATGCCTTTAGAAGGCTGATGAAATGGACAATAGAGTTAGATGGGTGCGATATCACATATGAACCTAGAACGAACATCAAGGGTCAAGCCATGCCGGATTTCATTGCGAAAATGACCAATTCCAAACAAAATGAAGTCCCTCAAATTACTGAAGAAGCAACAAGTGGAGAAAGAACATGGAAAATTTACGTAGATGGTTCTTCCAATGTAAAAGGAAGCGCAACCGGGATCTTAATAAAATCACTTGAAGGCTTCTTACTGGAACAATTGATCAAGTTCGCTTTCCAAGCTTCCAATAACGAGACGGAATACAAACCCATCATAGCAGGACTAAACCGAATGAAAGAACTCGAAGCAAGGAAAGCAAAGATATTCTCAGATTCCATGTTGGTAGCCAAGCAGTTTAGAGGGGAATTTGAGGCGTAGATGAGAAAATGGTGAAGTATCTTGAAAGTTAGAAACCTCACCAAGTAGTTCGAATTCGTCGAGATAGTACAAATCTTGATGACGGAAAACGAACGCACAGACACATTGGCAAAGCTCGGTTCATCAGTAGAACACGAATTGAGAAGAACCATTCCGGTAGACTATCTAGAGCACCCAAGCATTGAGCAAAGCGAAGATGAAACCAATGAGATACATCAGATAACGGAGAAAACTCCAGAAACCCTATGGTTTCAAGAAATATAAGAATACTTGCTCAACGGCAAGCTCCCTGGGGATAAGCCCAGGCATGAAAAATCCGATCTCAAGCTTCGTGGTATTCAATAGTTAACCAAAAACTATATCGAAGATCCTTTGGAGGTTCGTACTTGAGATGCGTAGATAAAGATGAAGCGACCTATATAATGCAAGAACTCCATTTGGGATGTAGTGTAAACCATTCAGAAGGACGTTCACTGTTTCATTGAGCATTAAGTCAAGGCTACTATTGGAATAGAATGTATGAGCAGTGCAAAGAATTCGTCCGAACCTGTGATAAATGTCAACAGTTTGCGTCTGAACATCACATTCCACATACACCCCTCACTATAATCGTAGTACCCTAGCCTTTCATGCAATGAGGACTTGACAATAGTGGGGAAATTACCCATGGCAACTGGGTAGAAATGCTTCTTCCTGGTAGTAACTGATTATTTCACCAAATGGATCGAGACTGAACCCCTCGCCAAAATTACAGAACATCAGGTCGAACAATTCCTCTATAAAAACATCACCACCTGATTCAGGATACCACGAGTCTTAGTGGCAGAAAATGGCACATAATTCACTGAGAATATAGTTTGAACGATATGTTCAAACTTGAACATTCAACTAAGGTTCTTGGCCCCAAGACATCCCTAAGCCAACGGCCAGGTTGAAGCATCCAACAAGACCATTTTGAGTAACCTAAAAAAGAGGCTTGAAAAGGATAAAGGTAGATGGATCGAGGAGCTTCCAGGAGTATTGTGCTCATATAGAACTACTCCCGGCTCTTCAATAGGGGAAACACTGTTCGCACTCACGTTCGGCACTGAGGCCGTGATACCAATCGAGGTAGGGATTCCCACAATTAGAGGGGAACTTCCAGAAGAAGGTTAGATAAATGATCAATTAATGATAGAAGCACTGGATAACCTTGACGAGAGAAGAGAGAGTACATCCATCAAACTCACACAATACCAGCAAATCTTTGCCTGGAACTACAATAAAAAGGTCAATCCTTGCCCCATGAAAGAGGGAGATTTTGTGTTGTGGAAAGTCTTCCAAAACACTCAGCAGCCCAGAGATGGGAAGCTCCGACCTAACTAGGAAGGGCCTTATAGCATAACTGAGGAAGTTAAACTGGGAACATATCGCCTCGAAGACGAGCATGGAACACGGATACCAAGGGCATGAAAAACTAACCAATTGAGGCATTATTTCTATTAAATAAGATTGTGGGAAGTTGCAAAGCAAGACGTGCCGAAATAAATGCAACTCCAACCACTAACTCTATAAATAAAAGTAAGTACCAAAAAACTTCACCAACACTCGTACAATGGAATCCACCTCTTCATCCGCTGCTCCTTGCTCACTCTCGATACAAAAAAAAATCAACATCCTGAAAATCCAAGTTGAACACCTTACAAAAGAAAGAGACTTCTTCAAAAAGGATAATTTGGAATTGAGAAGCAAACTCGACATTAGCAACTTTCTCCTTGATAAGAAGTCGAGGAAAAACAAGAGCCTCAAAAGAAAGCTGACTGAAGAAGGCTGCCAATATGATGACCTTCAACTAGAAGAAAAGGAGGAAAGAATAACCCTCCTCTAACAAGAAGTGTCCAATCAAGACAGGGAAATATCCTTTCTGAAGCTCGAAGTAGACGAGCAAAAAGGTGAAATCAAGAAATTGAAGAAAGAAAAGAAGGAAGCAAGCCGAGCAATGTGGCTATAACCCTCTTATTTTTCTTTTTTCCTTCTGAATTTTACTTTTATTGCATGCAATGTACGTTTCCAGTTCAATTTTATTTTAATAAAAAACCGTCTTGCTTATATCCACGAATGTTACTCTTCCTTTTTTAGAAAATAAGTCTAAACAGGCACATGTTTCAAACATGGAAGTTAAAAACTCATATTTACATGAACGTTATTAAATTAAAAGTTCAGGTAAATAGGGGCAATAAGTAACCCGAAAGCAGAAAAAAACCTTTCGTCATCTCGGACACAATCTGCATGCACGGACGAAAACAAAAACGCTGGAAAGACAAAAAACGAATTTCAAGGCGTTTGACTATCTGGAAGAAACATGAACTTGGGAAGAATAACCACCATAATTACTGACAACAACGTCAATGTCAAGAAATTCTCAAAGATCCGCATTAAATCCCTGACTGTGTACGGCTGAAACAGGGGATGCATTTAATGAACCTGATTGAAGGAATCTGAAAGGGCGAAAACTGGGGACCTGAGTATAAGATCCAAAGCGAAGTGAGTATTAATACCCTCCCAAATCGGATCGGATCAAAGCTGTTAAATCTGAATAGGCGCAATAAAAAATGGGTAGAAGTCTAATCGCTTCGTACTTCCATTAAAGCGCGTAGGAAAACGAAGAAAACTCTTGATGACCTTGGAAGACCAAACACCCAAGTAAATCAAACGTTTCAAAGGTTAAAAAGAAGCCTACCCCCTGGCCTATAAATAAAAAAAAAGCGTATGAGGGAAGATAAAAAGAAAAAGTTTCAGAATTCTTCTTCAAGAACTCCCCAAATCCCTCCTCTACGATAGACCTTGTGGAGAAGCAGTTGGATGAGGAGTGCTGGAACTAAAAGAAGGAGACGACGCTAACGATATGGATCTCGGGCTCTTCACCTTGCGAGTTCTTTTCTTCTCCCTAATGGGAGGTTGCATTTCATCAATCATGGCCCTCTTCTTCAGCCGTGATGAAGATCGAACATCAAGCTGTTTACTGACAGCCAAGGAAAAACCCGACAACTTTGAAGTCTCAGACTAACTCGATCGAGGAAATTCAATTCCAAGCTTCCTCATCTTTTCCTGACTGCAAAACAAGGCCAGTCAAGAAAGATGTCAAAACAGTTATGAAAATGCAATGGAATTCGCATCCCTTTAACTACAGGAAACAGATTAGAGCGGAACGGAGTCCAGAGACCAGTCAAGATGAGCTCTGCCTCACAGACGAAGGCCTCCCAGACAAATTGCCCAATTCTCAATAACGCTTTGCAAGCATCAATGTCTGAGGTTGTGATATTAGATTTGTTTAAAGTCCGAACTGTAAAAAAGAAAAGAAAAGTAAGAACAACCATGAAGATAGACAAAAATAAGGTGGAACGCGATAGTTCTCACCCGACTCTTTCTAAACGAAACAGATAGGAATTTCATCAGAGGTCAGCCTCCCCCTAATAAAGAACCATATGTTCTTCCATCTCTTGTCACTAAAAGGAAGACCAATGACGATCTTCCTCTCAATAGAACCATGAAAATGGAACCGAGAAGTATCTTGTTGGTTTGACCTAGAAGACCAGAAGTATGAAAGCATCCCTAAAGTTAAGTTCACATTCATCCTAACAGTGATGGCGAAGATGGTAACCAAACCCCTCCAAGTATTCGGCCTAACCTGACAAAGAGCAACTTCCAAATCTCGTAAAAGCGAGGCCATCCTCGTTCCAATGGGAAATCTCACCCTACAATCAAAGAAGATTTCATAAAAAGATGTCTGGCCATCCCCAATGTTGTGATGAGCCCGTTCCTCAGAACTTGTAACCCTCATCTCTACGTCTGGAGGAATGCGATATGATAACTAGTAAAAATCCAAATCAACCTGTCTCAGTACGGAAGCCTTCAGAGAGGGATGATAAACCATTCTCAATTTACCAGATGAGGTCGTCGTAACATCATTAGGATTATCATGAGGATTACTAATCTCAACCTTCTTATAGGGCATTTCTTCAGAATCATCGCCAGATTCACCAGAATCGCCCGCGGAAGATGAACAACTAGGGTGAGGACTGTTCAAATTCTCCTCCAAAGACTCAGGAATAGGAACCATCAAATCATCTTCTTGCATTGCTTCAACAAGAAAAGAATGTCTAACAGTAATTTCTGCATCAAATTCATCAGCATTCGTAGCAATTCCGCTAGGGTAAATGTACATTCTAATACCATTTCGCCATTCTTCGACAAGCTTGAGAAAAGAAGGCTTCATAAGGAAATGAATTCCTAGCCCTAGGACAACGACTCTAAAATCAAGAGAAATCTACTAATGCATGTTATAAGTTTAAAAACAAGAACCAACCTGAGATGGCAGAAGATCAGTAGAATTCCTCTTCTTCTAGAAAAACGTTCTGAATCTTCAAGCAGAATCCGCGGAATGAGAAGTGTTATGAAAAAGGAACCCCATTTTCTCTAAAGCTTAAAGCTCAAATTTGAAATAAGTTGCAACGTGGTTTCGGGTCAACCCGAACCATCTAACCCTCTACTGGTTTTCACGTCCAAGTAACTCGAACATAAAAGCAGGGGAAAAACAGTAGAGGTGAAATTCACCGTAGACTAGGCCCAAGGTCAAAAGCCCATACCTTGACTGGGCCAACTAAAAGAAAAGAAAATCACAATTGCTAAACCAAAGAGCTCAACCAAGCCCATTGTTCAGAATCTTGTTGGCTCGGACAAGTAGCACAATCCGGATATGTCCAACTAGTTCAAACTATTATAGGTAGTGCGTTTGGCCGAGCAACTCGTGGGTATTTTCCTTATTTGTCTATATGAGTATATCTCTTCCTAAAATTAGGGGAAGAAGATATTATACCATAAAGAGATTATATTCGTAATATCTTGAAGCTTGCCATAATTAAATCCTAGTATATAAAGGGAATTATAAACCCTAATAAAGGTATGAAATAATAAACCTTCTGCCAAGAGAATTCATATATTTTATGGTCTTCGAACGACTAACTTGATCATCAGAGACGGTTTGACAGGCACCAAACTGGTGTTTTCTTATTCCTCTTTCTCAAGTATTCAAGATCAAGAAGACGTAGAGCATGTAGAACGCAGGTGATTGACCGTAGCAGAAATCATCCACTACATAATTAAAAGGTTAACTCAATTTTTAATTAAATTTTAACTTGACAATACATAATTAATATTTGGAAAACATTAGAAAACCTAAAGCTTCTTATCATTTAAGAGTAGAAAAACCAAAATGAAATTTACTTTACCCACATTCATAATCACTTCACTCGAGATATTTTCAATAGACGTAAAGATTATCCTTCATAATACAATTAAAAGAAGATAATTTCTTGGTCTGCAGCTCATAAAGTATAAATATAAGGGTGAGTTTAGTATAGTTTTCATGTGTTTTTCATTCACTAAAAAACACTTTTAAATTTTTGTATGACGTTTGGCTATATCATTAAAAAGTTTTTGAAATTTTTAAAAACACTTGGAAACATTTTAAAGTGTTTTTAGAGAAAACACTTAATTAATATTTTCTTTAAAAATGTTTATAGAAAACACTTAATTAGTGTTTTCTCTAAAATTTTTTATAGAAAAAATGTTTTATCAAAAACATTTTGACGACCCGACCTAAAATAATAAAAAATAAATAAATAATTAATGACTCATTTAAAATATAAATAAATCATAGTAAAATCAAGTAGTTGCGGAAGCGTTTTATTTAATAATCAATGAAATGATAAAAACAAACATTGTTTGTGGCACCAATTTAAAGAATAAATTCTAAATAAAATAATTAAATGAATAAAATAATCCAACTAAAAATTAAAAGAACTATAAAACATTATCTCAAAAAAACAATGAAATAAGACAACTCATAATGGCCTCCATGTGTAGCGCCATCCTCGTCACTCGCCATAATTACCATGATCTATAATGTTACCTGTAAAATAAAAGTTATGTAGGGCATTTGAATACCGTGAGTTTTTAGCTCAGTAGATTAATTCTCAACTCAAATAAGTGAATTAAATTCAAACAATCTCGTAACTATAATGATTTATGGATACAAGTCCAATTACCACAATTTACACAATATTTAGTAGGCACTTAGCCTACAACATCTTACAAGTTCTATTAAATTTATACATAGGTATCACCGTGGAATACGCGACCACAAATGATATGTGACATACTATTCAGCTTGAAAATATGTATCAAGGCAAGCCATGATACGTGTCATAGTATTCAGCTTTACATATTTAATATGTTTTGTTTATTAGAGTCAACAATAATAAGTAGGTACTTTGTAACGCCTTGTTAGAAGGTAATTTAAAATTTCGGTTAAAATTAATTTTTCATTTAATAATACCGAGTTTTGAATTTCGATTTAAAAATTTCTTAATTGCATCCATAGGCTTGTTGGGAGACAAATTACGAGGGAAGGACTCTTTAGCAATTTGTTTGGAAGAAAGGATGAAGGAACAATTTTGGAAAGAATGAATGAAGAAAGTAGGGTTTTCTCATTTATAAAAAAAAATAAGAAAATAGAAAGTCTTTCTTTTTCTCTCTTCTCCTCTCTAACACCGCCACCCCTTCCCCCCTCATTGGAGATTTCCGGTTCTTCGCTTGTTGGTTGCCGGTTGATTGTCGTACCGTGTTTCGATTTGGGATTTGTAGTAGTTGGTGATTGTCTTTCCGATCAAGAAGGTAAAATTTTCTTCCCTTTTTGAATTCCCCATTGTCGCCACCCCGAGGGTTGAAAAGTGATGATTTTTCGTCAATTTTGAGTTGTAGGATATCGATTTGATTGTGGTTGATTGTTTGGGGAAGATTGAAGGCGTTTTCCATGATTTCCTAACCTTGGGTAAGCGATTTAGATCGTTTTTGTAATATTTATAAATCTGGAATTTTTAGTTTAATATCAAATTGTTGATTTCTTGAACCTTGTCTTGAAACCCATTCCATATTGCTTTCCAATTCCCAATCCTTGGCTTAAACCTTAATCGGTATTGATCTCCTATATATAAAACCAAAACCCATCAAAATCGATCACTCAAAAATCGAAATCGTGACCAAACCATGACCTGAAGGCCACGGTTCAGCCACGACAATGGGACAACAACACCCTGACTGTCCCCTTCCCGACGGCGATCCGTTCGTCGTTTGTTTTTCCTCCATTCTTCGAGCCTTCGAACCTATACCATTAATGAAAATAAAATCATAACTTAACGATTAACCTATACCTTTAAGGATTCTAAACTTCCAATAATCCGATGTTCTATTAATCGTTCTAATTACAAGTTGGATCTTTTAACTTCCAATGGTCCAATCTTAATTTTCAAATCGAAACTAACTTAGAATCTTCTAAGATTCAAATACATCCTTGAGAACTCCTAAGTTCTCACTTAAAGGATTAACTTCTAATCCTAAGGGCACTAATTCACATCCCTCTAATCTTAGATTTGGATTCTAATCTTAGTTTCAAACTCTACAAACCTTCACACTCATTTGCTTTCTATAAATACTTTAAATCCTAACTATTCTCACCTTAGCCAAACAAGAGTTCGCTCCAAGTTTCCAAAAGCACGAACAAACAATGATCCGAAACACCTACAATTAATTACATCTACAATTAATAAATAAACATACATCGATCAATTAACATCTAAAAGCTCAAAACAACGAACAACCCCATAAACCCCACTATGAGGCTTTCGGCCCCCCCATAAAAAGTGGGTCTCGGGTTTGGTTTTCCGCTTTTAGGTACTTTAGAGGTGTTTCGAGTTGGTTTTAAGCAAATTCGATATTCCCGATTTCAATGGGTATCGATAATTAGGGTTTTTGAACATTAAGCCCTTTCCCGAATTGAATTTAAATAAACATTAATTCACTAATTTATAACCCATATTCAAATCCCAAAAGGTAAATTTCAAACGGGAAGGGTTTCGACTGAAACTCGGTTTTAGGGTTAATCAAGTAATAGTTACACAATAATTTTTCCATCAACATTCAACAACAAAGGTTGAAGGGGATGAGAGTTTTGGCCAAGAACACAAAAGCTTGAATCAATTTCTATGGAAGTTCAATGAGAATTCGAAATCTAGGGCTTACCTTAGAGAGTTGGAAACGTTCCAAGAGTGGAATGGGTAGAAAGGTCTCAGCGAGAGCTTTCCAACGCATCCGAAATCACGCAAAACGGCCAAGAAACGAAGCCGGGGCGACACTTTCTTCCTCTTCTATTTTCTTCCTCTTGATGCTCGGGTTTGGAGAGAAAAAAAGGATGAGCAATGTCAATTTTTTGGTCAAAGGTGTTTTAAAGAAGATGACCAAATAGTGTTTAGATATTTAGGAAATTTGGAAATGACGGTTGCGTCCTTTTATGACTTTTGACTTCTAAATCGAAACCCGATGCTCTTAAATAAATCTAAAGGTGATTAATAATTATTAATTGGCCTATTAATAATTATTAATGTCACCGAAACGAAAAATAAACATTAAAAGGTTTAAAATGAATTTCGGGCAAAATTAAGTACTAATATCGAAATTACAAAATAATAATTAAATTAAATACTTGAATTGAAATAAATAAATAAATAAATAAGATTAAATAAAATAAAATAAAAATTTCACTTCAAAATAACGGGACGTTACAAGTAGTATGAAATGATGTATCCACAATGGCTAAAAGACTTAATGAGATGTTGAATATAAAATGGCTAAAAGGCTGAATCATGTGTCTTAAAAGAAGTATCATCAACAATGCAAACATATGGTCAAGACATCACGAAACTTATATTCAAACCAATAACATTTCTCGCTTATACTTTCCACACGTCTTACTATACGCATCTTGGAGGCCATCTTGATAGCTCACTCCATAGATCAATCACATCATTATTTCACTTCACAAATTCTAGGCTTCACACTAGCATCTTGAGCTTTCGATCCAACAACCACACAACGCCATGGAACTTTGCTCACTCCTCCACGGTAACCATATGTAACGTCTAGCTCCTCTCACCATTACATAGGTCTCAACCACATGGCATTCAAACACAGAGAATGAAGAGAAAATATGCAATGAAGTAAAAGCAAACAAACTATAACCTTGCTATATGACTCAATCTTTCACTTGACATATATTATAAACAAAAATAAAAAATTAATATCAACTTAAAATCATAATGGAGGCATGATTATAATAATATCAATCTTTCTCATTCCGCTTCCTTGAACAACTCGCTTTTAGTTCGGCTAATTGGTTTTCCTTTCACTATCACCATTTTCATTTCTTACTTTAAAACACATGGTTATGATCCCAAAACAGCCCCCACATATAAGAAAATACAACCCCACATCCCTCACGGTCACAACCACGTTCAATCAACCATACCGTTACATGAACACACCTTATTCTCATCTTGGTTAGTCACACATAAGCTTGCTTGTGCTTGGACTCCTCCTACAACAATTCATTTCAAAACTTATTTTAAGTTCATATTATCACAAATATCTCAGCTAATAACAATCAAATAAAACTTGGAACCCGGTTTAACCCAAAAGTTACAAAACTAGCTAAAATATGTGATGATATTTTTGACCATTTAGGTGGTTTTTGAGAAATCATTGGCTTGTTTTTCCTATGAAAATACATATTTAGGCACCCAAATGTTCCAGAATTAAAAGAAATTAAGTAAGAGTCAAGGAAACCCCAAAATTGGAAAAGCTAAAAAGCTTGAAAATGGTCATTAATGGAGTTTTGAGCTTGAGTTCATCTATGGCTTCCAATTTCAAGAAAACTTTTGAGATGAAAACCTTAGGGTTTGAAATTTTAATTTGAAGTTTCCCTTCCAGATTTAAAGAATAGAAATACCCCAAAGAAAAGAATGCTACAAACCCAAGCAAAAGAGATTCCCAAAAAACCCAAAACCTTGAATGAAAACTGTAACAACCCAAAACTTTGGTAAGGCATTTTAGTCTTTTCTTCAAATTCAATCCAAATAATTTTATTTTGTGACATTATTAATATTCATGTCATTAAAAATTCAACGCCTTTGACCGTTCTGAAATCGGAGCTCCGAGTAAAAAGTTATAACTCAATTACCGATTTTGCCCTTATTCTATATATTTGTTCCTAGGGGCATATGGGTCTTTTTCCAGCCAACCTAAAGCGTCATTGAAACTAGGTTAAAGTTGTTCCTTCCTCTCCAAGTCTGAGCCGTCCCTCTCTCCCAGGAGCCGTCATCTCATCCTCACCATTCTTCGTCAATTCTCGCTTGTTTTCACGCTAAATACTTCAAGGTAATTCTTCGTTAACGCTTCTTGGTTATCAATCATCTTCTTCATGTCAACACGCTGCCTTTTCATCTATGATTTGTTCGTTTTATTGGTAAAATTGAACTCAGACAACATCCTCTCGCATCCACGGGAAAATTCAAGGATTCAACGTGTTTTATGTGAGTTTTTGTCTAGTAATTCATTCATTCATTTTTCCCTTCACATTCCCTTAAATTTTAAGCTAAATGGTCGTGATTTTCATTGTTTTCTCTTCGTTTTTGTCTATTGAAAGAACCCGTCATCAAGCTTTGCGAGCCGCCAGAAAAATCAAGAGAATAGTTGTCTAATCTCATTGTTTTCCTAGGTAAATCTGTTGGCTTGTATTTTAGTTCATTCCTACGTTAATTTGGAGTTAATTTTGTGCTAAATGGATGTTGTTTTTACTGTATTTCGTCGGAATGAAGGGCTCATCGGATTCTGCATTTTTCTCACTGAAAACTGGGTTTCAGCGCCACTGTTCTTTGAGTTTTGAGTCGTTGTTGGCCAAGTTCTTATCAAATCTTGATCCCTAGTGTTTTTTCGTTCATTGCCCAACCGTTTCCTCGAATCAAGTTGCCGAAATTGAGGTAAGAAAAAGAAAAAAATATATAAAGCAGGCTGCATTTTTTTTCCTTGCAGCGTCTTGAGGTTGAAGAATTGGTCCATCTGGACTGGTTCAATTGAACCGGTTCAGCTGGTCCAGACCGGTTCATGTGCTATTTTTGGCTCAATTTGAGCCAGTTTTCGTCCTGTTAGTCTGGTTCTCGTGCAATTGACTTTAAATTAATATTATTTCAAGTCTTGGGCATCGTTAGTAGTCTTTTTGGATTTATTTCGAGGTCGTTTACTTATTCAATTTGCAATTAAGGTAGGTTAATTCCTACTTAAAAGCTTAAATTAAATTTCTTGTGCTTGCTTGTTTATTGAATGATTATTTAGGATGTCTTGGGAGATGATTAATTGATTTTAATTGTTATTATGTGCTCGTTTGATTTGCGAATATTGTATTTATTTAGTTTATGTTCGTTAGTTTGATAGGTTCTATAATTAGGGCCTAATAACGGTTTAAGTTTAGACTAACATAATAAACACGTATTAAATTTGTTACTATTAAATTTGCATATAGGTATCATAGTAGGGTATAAGGCTACCAATGATACGTGCCATGGATAGTTAGTGCTCCTAGAGGTTATAACTTGAGTTGAACAAAATACACCTATTAAATTTGTAGAGTTGGATGTTATGGCATGTATCATGGGTGGCCCTATACCCCACTATGATAGATATGCATAGTATGGCACGTATCATGGGTGACCTTATACCCCCACTATGATACCTATATGTAAATTTAATAGTAATAAAGAGATGTCGTAGGCTAAGTACCTACTAATTATTGACAATGAGACATGGATGAGTATTCTTATGTTATTACAGCTATGTAAATTTTTGGAATTTGATTTGCTTATTTGAGTTGGGAGTTAATCTACTGAGCTAAAAACTCATGGTATTCAAATGCCCTATAAACTTTTATTTTGCAGGTAATACTTGTAATAATGGAAACTTTTATTCAACATCGAATCTCTATGTTCGGATTTAAGAGGCAACCGGATAGAAGCCATACAAATATGCAGTGTGTGACCATGGTATTCTGACTAATGGGAACATTTAAGAAGACTTTCATGAGCTCTAGGCAGCTCAGTATTTCTTTATTACAAGGTAGTTGTATAAGCGCAATATTGGTGGCTCATACCTAAAATGTCCAGATCAAGATGAAGCCCAATATGTTATGATCGAGCTTGATCAAGGCTTGTGTGGCAATCACTCGAGAGCATTCCATTTATTTATGAACTCAAGGATATTACTAGCCCACCATGCAAACGGAAGTGCGATACAGATGCCAAAGATTTGCCAAAACTCACCGTTACATAATGTACGGATAGCAAAAAAACTGAACATAAAAGAAGGTGTACATCAACCGCTCATTATTTTTATATATTGTGTATATTACAGAATGTATGTATAGTAAAACAAACAGAACCGACTGAAGGTAACCAGTCAGTTATGTAAATTACGTATACTACAAAACTATACATTTAGAAAAATAATCATGATGAAAAAGTTCAGAAAAACTCAAGAGACGTGAAGGAAACAAAATTTAACAAAATAAAAAATATTTCTATTAGATCTATGTTTTTGTTTTAGATCTTTAAGATTTGGTGGGATCTAAGATTTCTATGAGAAAAATATGTAGGAAAAGGTAAAAAAACAATTATTTTTTTTCCATATCTATGTTTTTCTTGCTCTAAATCTACAAGAAAGGCATAGATCTGAAATTTATAGGAAAAAAAGAAACAAAAAAAACGAACTTTTTTTTTGCATGATTTTTTTCAGATTTATGCATTTTACTCTTTAAATTTTCTATATTTGTGCATTTTTAGAGGATCAAATTTTCTATTACAAGAATTTAAGAGAATCAAATATTTCATATTACCGTCGCCCACTTAAAATTTAAATGATTTTGACTCGATCACTGGACTGAAAAAAAAAAACTAGAAGCATGGAGTTGTTGAGATGAAATGCAATTCCCCTTTCCCATTTCAATAGGTTAGACCTGCACTGCACCATCGCTATCACGTTCAAAAGGCTCATGATCTTCCAGCATTTGCGACAACCATTGAGCAAACTTCTTCTATACCTTTGAAGAAGGAAGATGGGGGATTCATTATTGGCTAACGGTCTATATATGCAGCTGCCACCATAACCGATTATTCATATATTATAATAACAATCATTATATCAACAAATGCACTCCACTCAATAAATTGGATATATAGCATTGCAGCTGCGCTCCAAGATGAATGTTGAAGAAAACCTGTACAAACTGATAAGATTCAGTTGAATAAATTTGCTGATACTAAATGATATATTGAATAATGCGATTAAATAGAAATATTTCTTTAATCTCGACTCGACCAGGCCTAACACTTTATAAAAATGTTACTATAGTTTATTAGATGTAGTTTCAAAATAGAGGATGTTCTCTACCTGAACCACTTTTCAGCTATAGAACTCTTCGAACTCTGAGATACCAATACATGAGAAAGAATGCCACAAGAGCACCGACGATTATACCAGTTGTTGTTAACCAGAAGGCAAACTGCATCATGACAAGAAAGCACGTCAAGATGACGATTGGTATAAAACCGCGAGAATTGGCCATGAATTTTAACATTATTTAAAACTTAGCTTTCAGAGAACATACCACATGTTCTTCCAGGTATGACCTTAAATTCATGCCAAAGATACCTGCAAAATAGATGAAAATAACAAAGGCTAACACCTAAGAAGCACGAACATGAATACGAGACACAAACACACCATTGTACGGTGATATACCATTTTTAACAGCCAAAGACACAAGTGTGGCAATGGCATGTTTATTACAATATAAAATCTTAAGATATATTTGAATATTTTTATTGATTTCAATAATTCTCACATCAAAATTTAACCAATGGCAATCACACCTTTATAGTTTGCCTAATTTACAAGTCACACACTGACATTTTTAAAATGTCTATAATCACCATTGTACTTTGCGAAATATACAAATTACTCTCATATGTTAATTTTTTAGGTATATTGCAAATTATAACCCGAGGTTTTTGCAACTGCATTTGAACTTTAGAGCGATTTATACCCTTTTGTCAACTCAATACTTATATATTAACGTCTCACATGTGATTCCTATTTTTTATTTTTATTTTAATTTTACATGTGAATGTGAAATTAAGAAAAAATTGAAACATTTATATTAAATAAACACAAACTCAGTCACCGATGTGATGCAAATATTTGAATAGGAAGAAAGGATTTTAACGAGGGCAAAGGATTCCGTGTATAGGAAGAAAGGATTTTGATGAGGGAAGTGGAATCACAAGTTTACAGTAGAGTAAAATCACAATAAAACTCAAATGCAAGGAGTATTGGTGCTAAAAAGTTACTGTACGGGTATGATTTGCAACAATCTCAAAGTGCAGGTATAATTTGCCATTGACCCTAATTTGTTTTCGTTATTTTGAACGGAATTGATACATGTAGTTTATTCTACATTTTTTTTAAATGATTTTTTTTTCATTAAAACTAAGTGACAGAGAGGTTGGATTTGCAATTTCATAAAACACAACAATGCTCAAAATCATTTTAAAACATAAGTATGTTTTCTAAATAATGCAAACTAAAAAAGGCCTCTTCAATCAAAGAACCTGAAACCCTAAACCCTTCCGACCTCAAACTCCAAACTAAAAGGGTGTAATTTACAATTATCACTAAAATTTATAATATTTACATAAGAAATACAATGAAAAGAGGTAGTGGAAAAAAAAACTATATATATAAGTATAATTTCAATCTCAAATTTTATTATTTTTCTCATATATTTCCTTTTATGTCTCTTAATTTTTCCAAACAAGATGGAACAAAAATAAAAGATATAATATTTTAGTTCAAGCATTTAATAAGAGTTTGACATATGTTTTCTAGAATGTTGAACGAGTGTCCAACACGTGTCTAATGTACTTGACAAGTGTCCAACTCGCGTCTAATGTGCTTAACAAGTGTACAACACGTATCTAATGTGTTCTACATGTATGATATGTGTTTAATATACATAAAAATTAACCAACCATTCTTTGAAACCTTGAGGTCATGGGATCAAACCATGTGTATCCACCACTTAGGATATTATCCTATGAGTCTCTTGAAACCAAGGTCGAACCGAACAAACAGACCTCCATCGGTTGGTGTCAGTCCCCAAGCTTCTTCTCTCTCTTATGATATATGGTACTCGCCATACTAACTATCTGTTTTGGGTATTAAAGATTCTGTTAAGGACGGAGAGCAAGACATCCTAATCCAACGGGAAGGCTTGCAACCAGAATTTTCCACTTACGAGACAGCGGGTTTCATTTTCAATTTGTCTCTTTCACCTTGGGAACAAGGTGCAGTCTAGGGGTACGCTATGCCGAAAGTTGAAGAGTATATGAGAGAGATAGAGAGGGCCCACAAAAAAAGGGCATGTGATAAGTACAAAAGCATAAAGCCTTGGCTCCATCAGATTATTTATGTTGTTTTGTTTCCTCTCGAGGCTCTTCCTGGACGACAAATGTTTCTATAAACATGTGCTTTTTTAATTAAATTCACTAGGATAAGATTTTTGTAAGCTCCTTGACTTTGGAGGAGAGGAGGGATGTCTTGTTTTTCAGTCTTTTCTGGATCCATATAACAAAGCCTCATCTGACTTATGCTATTTCTTCTAATCATTATTCTGAGGGGGCATTACAAATGACTTTGGTATGTTGTAGCTGTTGCTAACTGTTTTTCAATTTTCTTCCAGCTGCAATTATATTTTTCTATTAAAGCTCAAATGGTTTTTATCAGTTACTTTGGATAGGTTTTGTTAGTGTGATAGTATCATAACTCTAGGATGGTGTCTTTAACTTTACACTCAGTACATGTTTACCTAGATGGAAATTTCGAATGGATATCTTTAACTCAATATTGCTCCTCTTTTCTCTCTCAAAGGTGATTGCGTTCAGTTCAAGAAAGATTTATCATTTAAAACATGCATTATATTTTTTTGATAAGAGAAATATGCATTATATTGCTGTATCCCTTGGAAAGCGTACCTGCAACTAAAGCACCAACTGCCACACAAAATGTCCCAACTTGGAGAAGTAATTCTACCCTGCTAACCTCCAATCGCCGCGAACTAAAAAAAAAACACCATTAAATAAGACATAATAATTAATTTTTCTTCTGCTCCCACCTGGCATGGGGAGGGAATTTACAAAAAAAAGTGTTCTATTTTTTTTTAGAATACATGGAAACTTAATGTAAAAAAAGAAACTCCTTCAAAAAAGAATTATACAACCTCTTTAAGTGAAAATAATTCTAAGGATTAAACAATGTGAACATATAACAAGAAGAAACAATTCAACGTGCAGAGTAAAAGTGTAGCTAAGACCTCAAGTTGACAGCAATGGAGTCTTCCATTTCTTTTGCAGAATCTAGAAGTCTCTCAGCCTGACCATGACAAGATTCACATCTGCAAATGCAGACAGAGTAAAAAATACATCAACTTTCATGATATATCTCTCAAAGTCAACAATAAAATTTGTTGGGAATAACTAAAAAGGTTACATTTGTCTTAGCCTAATAGCTTAGGCTTTTGGGTTGAGTGGTATTAAACATGGTATCAGAGCAAGGAATCCTGAGTTTAAACCTTTGTTGTTATTTGATACCATTTCATATTAATAGCACACGTGTTGGGCCTTTGTTAATATCCTAGATCATATGTAAAGAAGGGTAGGGAAATCCTTAAATAGTTAAATTTGCACAAGCTTAAGTTTTTGGATCCAATGGTTTAACAAAATTAAATATTAGTTAGCTGATTCAAATAATAGATGATTAGTACCAAATACAACAATTCATTGCAGATTCTTGAACGTGTTTACAATTTCATTTAGTAAAATCAAACTCAAATATGATAATGACCCAGTAGGAATTGGCATAGAAACAGACTAATCAAAATAACCCCAGAATGTGTCTGATTGCAGATTCTTTAAGCAGTCTGTTATTTTTTCTACTTCATTTGAACTTTTCTAATTTCTGATTCAAGGCTTCGGAAATTCTTTGGACTTTAACTGGAAAGAATAAAAACTTGTACTTTTTTTTTTTTGAAGAAAAACACCTCAAAAGGCCATTTCATTGATATATTGAAAGAAAAAGAAAACTTGTACTTTGTTGCAAAAAGAAAGTCGTTCAGCATACCAGTGTAATTTTTGTTGCGCTTGCGGGGCATAAATCATCTTTTACTTTTCAGTAATCTTACTTTTAAGTTATGGTGCAAACTTTTTACTACTTCAACCTTTATTGCATTTTTTTTTCCAAGGGGATGACTATTTTCAAATTTTTCTTAGAATATATTAGCAGGAGTTTTCAATAAAGAGAACAGCGCTTGTTATTACAAATTGCAATTTCAAATTTTATTAGGTCATATCTTGGGAAGGAATTTGTTCACCTTTTGAGGAAATGGATTAGACATACTTTACATATCGTTGGTCTAAAAATGTTAAGTTGATTTTGGTGTTTTTTCTTTTTTAATTTTTTTTATGCTCTCTGAGTCTGAATTGTAGTCTAGTTTGATAGATTTTAAGGGACTTTTATTTTATATTTTTTCCCTAAGAAGATTTCTCATCCTTTACTATTGCAATATATTTTCATAACTTTCAGTGCTTAATTCTTCCATTTGGGGTGCTGTAATTCTTTTTGAAATTATTCTCCTTCAATCATTGCCTCCATTGGAAGACATTTTTGTATTTTGTTGTGCCTTTTCAGGCTTTTTCATTCATCAATAAAAAAATTTGTTTCTTATTAAAAGAAAAATTATCTTTGTTCATAACATTTTATTTTGAGTTCTTTTTATAACTATTGCTCCACTTCTATTTGTTAATGTGAATAATTTCATTGATATTAAGAATGAATAGGAATGTTCCTTAAGTAACAATTACAATAGAACTAATTAAGGTAAAAAACAATGACACCCTAACCCTATAAATCAGGAGCACATTACATGCAACTACACAAGGAAAAACCAAGTCACAGCTGTACAACAACAATTACAATGGCAGCATTATAATACAGCTGAGCTGTAGAATAGAACTACATCATATAATAACAGGGTATAATTACAATAAAAGCATATAATTTAACAAAAATATTACCAATTTGAGCTGTAGAATAGAACTACATCATATAATAACATTGTAACCTTCTTGGGTTGATTGGCATGCCAATCTTTTTTTTCTTTCCACTCATCAATGAAAACTTCCGTTTCTTATTAAAAAAACATATTATTTTGAGTTCTTAAAAGATGGGAAAATACAACAACATAAATCATCAACGTTCATCGTACTTAAGAAAATGTATGGACTAAATCTTGCATGGACAAATCTATTGCTAGTTTTACAGAAGCAAGAAATGTCTAATATCTGTACCTAAGACATGTACCTAGAATTACCTCTGAAGATAATTTTCCAAGAGCATTTCGATTTCTTCCTCCTCTTCTGCAGATTAAAAAGTAAAACAGCATATCATAATCTAAATAGCGTACTGGAATCAAGAATGATGCAGATCGTGAATATAATAAATGAATGTATATGTACATATAACTTACCATCAGCAATCTGCTTATCCGAAGGAAGAGAGCACACCACATCATCATTTATTTTATTAAGTGTACAGTTTCTTCCCATAATACAGATACGCCGTATTTCCTCTGGATCCTCAAGAAGATCAAGAAGCATTTGCCTGAGAGCCCCTGCCCTGGAACCCAATTCAACCTAGCACAGAAATTGGGTTTGGAGGGGAATCAGATTGAACAACTCATCTAAAAAGCCATAGCCACGTATATTTAATTAAAAAATCTATTAACAAATAAATTCTAAATATTGTACCAAAGTCTGCTTGCTAATACGAAGTTGTTCCAACACATCACCAGTTAATTTGTTGGGCAATACTTCAAGTAAAGCTTGAACCTGAAGAAGAGACACAATGTAAAAAATATTTTTTCATTTTATAATTTTTTTTTTGATGATAAACAAGCTATTTCATTGATATATGAAAGAGCCAAAAAGGCCAAAGAGGATTACAAAAACGATTTCCAATTGGAAGCAATAATAGAGGGAGGATAATTACAAAAAGATTTACAATTTGCACTCCACATGGAGGCATTGAGAACACAAGCCTCCCACACCTCAAGCCACGATCTATCCTTGCCTTCAAAAATTCTTCTATTACGTTCTAGCCACACGTTCCAAAGGATTGCTCTCACCCCATTGTCCCACAATAGTCTTTTCTTTTTGTTGGTGAAGAGCATTAGACCTCCAATAAGGGCCTTAGTATTAGCCTCATGATCCTTGTGGAAGATCCACACCATATCAAAAGTTTCCAGAAAAGACCTCCATATATTAATAGAGAAGCAGCAATCAAATAAAAGATGCGAGGTAGACTCCGAACACTTCCTACAGAGGCTGCACCAATTAGGTTGGAGAGTGATCCATTGATTTCTAGATTGAAATTTTTGGTTGGAGTTGATGCCATCATTGATAATCAACCATAAAAACACTTTAATCTTCAAAGGGGACTTTCCTTTCCAAAGATAATTAATAACACGATCACTAGGATTGTCTTCGGCCATCCACAAAGTTTTGATGGCAGATTTACTAGAGAACCCATGGGTTCATCCGGGATCCACACTCTAGTATCCTCCCTGTCTCTTAAGCGGATGGGTTCCAAGAGATTGATGAAATTAATCCACTCAATCACTTCAGCATCTTTGAGATTTCTTCTAAAACCAACCACCCAGGAATCTTGCTCACCATGCCAAAATCTGTTGATTGGCTGCTTCATAAGAACTGCTATACGATACAAAGAAGGGAAGAGAGAAGCAAGGGTTCTCTCCCCAATCCACACATGTTCCCAAAACAGCACAGCATTCCCTCTGCCCACACAGAACCTGCAATTAGCCTCCATAATCTGCTTGAGGGCATAAATGTTCTTCCAAGGGGATCTATTACCACTGTTGGTCTTGATGGCCGAACACCAACCCATCAAATCCAGCCCATGAATCTCTCGGATGAGCTTGTGCCACAGAAGATTAGGTTCTAAAGGGAAGCGCCATAACCATTTAATAAGGAGGGCTTTGTTCTTGAGCTGCAACCCGCCAAAAGCCAACCCACCATTAGCAAGTGGTGGTAGGATTTTATCCCATTTGACAAGATGACAACCTTTTAAACCCTCAGCCCCTTTCCAAAAGAACGACCTTGAGATCTTATCAATGTTCTTACTAACAGCCACAGGAGCTTTGAAAACAGAAAGAAAATAAGTAGGGAGACTACTTAAGATAGAGTGGATAAGAGTGAGTCTCCCACCTCTCGAGATCATGATTTTTTTTCCATTTGTCTATGCGCTTGGTGATCTTGTCAATAACCGGGTCCTAAAACGCTTTAATAATAGGGTTTCCAGCGAGGGGTAGGCCCAGATAAGTAAAGGGGAGCATCCCAACCCTAAATCTGCCATTCTCCACAAGCCATTGAATCTCTTCATCATCTAAATTGATGCCAACAACAGCAGATTTGAGAAAATTAAGAGTCAGTCCAGACCCATCTTCAAACTGTTGAATAGTGATGACAAGGTTACTGATGGATTCTTTGTTAAAATGTGAGAAAAGTAGAGTATCATCTGCAAATTGGAGGTGAGACACTTCCAGATTGCTAATCTTAAACCCTTTGATCCAGCCTCTTGCTTGATTTCATGTGAGAAGTCTACTAAAACTGTCGGCTACCGAGAGAAACATGAAGGGTGATAAGGGATCACCTTGTCTAACTCCTCTCGAGGCACCAAATTTACCCTTAGCTTTCCCATTAATGAGGATAGAAAAATTAGCACTATGGAGACACCCTTTCATCCATCTACACCACTCGAGATTAAAACCTTTAAGAGCAAAGAGGTCCAACAAAAACTCCCAATCTACACTATCATAGGCCTTTTCAAGGTCGAGTTTAATAATAGCTCCTTTCACTTTTCTTTTCCCGTAATCTTCCACCAATTCGTTGGCCACCAATATGGAATCAATGATCCGTCTTCCTCCCACAAAGGCATTTTGAAAGATGGATATGGTGTTCGGGAGCACAACTTTCAATCTTTCCGCTAGAACTTTGGCTAAAATCTTGTAGAGGCTGGTAGTAATACAAATTGGCCGAAAGTCCATGACTGTTAGGGCTTCTACTTTCTTGGGAATGAGAGATATAAAAGTTTCATTCACTCTAGCATTGCCTTTCTCAAAAAACTCATGGAACACCTTCATAACATCAAACTTGATGATGTTCCATGTTTTTTTAAAGAATTCAATAGAGAAACCATCTGGGCCAGGTGCTTTGTTCAACCCTAGATCTGAGATAGCCTTGAAAACTACACTTTCAGTGAAAGGGATAGTCAGCCAATTACTATCCCTAGAAGAGATAGGGCACCAATCAATATCATCCCAAATGAGTCTACTGCCCAACTTCTTAGTGAAAAGAGAAGAGAAATAATCCACAAACTCCCCCTCAACAGCATCAGCATTCAAAAGGAGCTCACCACAAAATTCTCCCTTTTATGAAGTTGTGAAACACTTTGGAATTTTCATCCCCACCTTGTAACCACAAGGATTTACTTCTTTGTCTCCAATAGACACTTTCTTGCTTGATTAGATCCAAGATCTCCCTTCTCAATCTGAATCTGTCTTCCCTTTACTCAGAGTTCAGTAAGCCATCTTCATCACGCAAATCTAAAGCCTCTATAGCAGACTGCAGCTTAGCTTTTTGGGTAACAAAATTCCCAAAAACTTCCCTGTTCCAAATCTTAAGTTTATCTTTCAGCTTTGTTAATTTACACATAAAAGAGTGCCCTGGCCATTTTTCATCCTTCAAAGAAGACCACCAAGTATCCATATGACCCATAAACAGCTTGTGATCTAACCACATGTTTTCAAATCTAAAAGGGGGAGGACTCAAACAAAATTGCCAGTGGCCAAAAGTAGGGGGAAATGATCAGAGGTAGTTCTCTTGAGCCTCTCAAGTGTAGCATCCGGAAAGAGGTTGATCCAATCTTTAGTAACTAGAAAGCGATCAATCCTTGTGTGAACAGGGGAATCTCTAAAATCTGACCAAGTAAATTTCCCATTTCTCATGGGGATGTCTTCGAGGTTAAGGTCATCCACCAAATGGTTGAAGTCTCTCATACTTTTAGTAACCCTACCTCCATTAGATTTCTCAGACACCCATCTAACAACATTAAAGTCACCAGCCACCACCCACTTACCACCACACAAGCCTCCAAGAGCACCAATCTCCTGCCAAAGACAGCGTCTATCCCTTTTATGATTAGAGCCATACACACCAGTAACCCAAAAGATAGAAAGGTCTGTGAGTTTGATTTTGACAGTAAGGGTAAAAAGACCTCCATGAGCTTCAGTGATAGTCAAATCAGGATCAGACCACATAATGATAATACCACCTCTAGACCCAAGAGCATCAAGGGTAGCCCAACCAACAAACCTGCTACTCCAAATAGACTTAATGATGAATCTGTCCACCATAGCCAATTTAGTTTCTTGTAAGATGACTAAATCAGGATTATTGCTACGAATAACGTCCCTCACGAGGCTTCTTTTAGAGGCTGCCCCAAGCCCTCTAACATTCCAGCTAAGAATCCTCATCCACACCATCTGTGTCCCTTTGGAGAATCAAATACTTTGATCTCTCATATTTAACATTACTTTTAAGATTATCAAGTTCCCTTCTTCCTTTACCACTTCTATTTGGAGATTTAGTCACTCTTGAGCTAGCCTTTTTTGTGAAAGGCATAATGGTGGCAGCCTTACAGCGAAGCCAGTTAGCCAAGGAAACTCTTCTCTCCCCACTCCAATCAACCAACGCAATAAAAGTGTCTGCTTTTCCAAGATCATCTTCCCAAACATCATCCAAAGACCCATCAGCTTCAAACAACACCAACTGATTCTTACCTCTGCCTTTAGAATTATTTTTCCTTAAGGGAACTACATTAGCTTCCGTGAGAAGGAGCCAATCATCCAGCTTCATTCTCTTCTCTCCCACTTTATCAACAAACAAAATGAAGGTTCCCATAACTTGCCCAGCTGGATTGATCTTTTCTTCTTAAAAAGATTACATATCCAGAAAAGCCACTTGAATACAATCTTGAGAGTCTGGAACCACTACCAATTCCTTGCTAATGTTAACTTCAGTACTTTCTTCTAGCAAGGTTGGGGAAAGCAAAAAAGAATCTTCCTCTAACACCAGAGTCTGACTTCCTAAATCTTGACCATCCCCTCTATCAACTCTCTCCAACAATCGGAGTTCAGGTGTTTGGAAAGATCAATCTCACGGCTCTCTGCTTCCTCGCAAGGACTGGAATTGTAAAATTCGGGGGTCTTGCTATCCAAAGGAGTGGTATGATTAATGGTTCTTTGTTTGAAAAAAACCTGAACTTGGTTTTTTCCTGAGGCCCTTTTCAAGTCTAAATCAGAACCAGTGATCTTGCGTTTTCCAACTTCTCTCCATGTCTCTGTATTAGTACCACTTTCCAGCTGGCTTTTCTTGAGAGAAGACAAAGTATTAAAGTCTTTGGAAACAGGCCCCACTTCCCTCCATTCTGAATTCTTCAAAGACTTTTTAAACTTGCCATGCGGGTTGGCAGGCCCACGGCCCAAAGAAGGATTGGGCTTAGAGGGTAAAAATAACTCTTCATCTGAAGCATTTAAATAATACACATTGTCAACTGCCCTCTTATCAGCTACACCAACTCCCTGACCACCTACCTCAAGCCCATAATTGCTGCCACCTTTTTCAAACTTGCTTTCTTTTCCAAGAAACAGCCTGTCAAAACTGTTTTGCACAGGAATATTGACCTAGGAATTACAAAAAGCCAGGGACCCATCAGTTTTCCAATTTTCTCTGATTTTATCCATAGGATAAAGACCTCTCCTTCCTTTAGCTTTCAAACCACCTGTGCCGGAGAAACCGACTTCTGCTCACCAGAGAATCTCTTTCAAGTAACTTCCAGTCATGGCTAGCCACTACTGTCGCTGTAAAACAAGACTCCCTCAGAGTTCTTAACTTCAATTTCTGCCGGAATGAAGCCAAAAGAATTCTCTTTATTCTGAATGAGTGCTTCAAAACTTCCATTCTATTGCTCGTATTTTTAGAGCATTTAATGTAACCTCCACAACAATCACCAATAACTTTGAAGACTTCAATGTTCCAATAAATGAGAGGGATATTTCTCACCTTAATCCAACCACCATAACAGGGAAGTAAATCAATTCTGCCATGTTTAAAGATATCCCACCTCTCAAACTTCAAAGTAACCTCTTCAAAGGTACACCATCCTTGATTAGAACAAAGATCCCTAGCTGTTTCTGCATTGCATTTAAGGATCGCTTTGTCAGGGTGGAAGGGGTTTATTTCTAAAGTTTCCACTCCAGAACACTTTTTCACTTTCTTTAAGATCTCCCCCCATTCATCAGAGAAACTCCTTCTTAACACCATTATGGTATCCACCAAATTAATGGGTATAACCTCCTCTTCAAAAACATTCAGAGCACTTTCAACAAGAGGTTTCTTCCCTTGATCAACCAAAGCACTTCTTTTCTTCACCACCTCTGCAAAGGTGTTCTTCTGAGTACCAACCTTTGAAAAAATATTGGCTTTACTCAAAGGTTTCTGGTTTTGTTTGAAATTCACAGCCACCTCTGCTTCTCTTTCTTCTTCCTCTTCGAATCTTCCATCAACAAGCTTGATAAAGCTTTTCCACCCACTCATATCTGCTCCCGAAGGGATGAAAATGTTAGATTTTTTTCCCATTTGATAAGAGCTGTGTCACATCAACAAAGGTTCCTCTTCTATTAGTAACTTTGTTGATCATCACCGTCCCATTCTCGCAATCAATTCGCCTAAAAAATTTCTGGTTTTGCGGAGTTAGATGATCGATTGCATCCCTAATCCACACAACAATTTTAGGCTCACAAGAAATGCAAAACCACAAATCTCTATTTTTTTTCCCGTAATAGGACTCTACCATTTTTATTAACCCTATCAGGACCAATGAAGAATCTCTTGTTCTCCACCTTGCAGTTGCTTTCCTTCCAAAAAGCCATGGATCTAAGAAACTCAGATTATTGAGTGTTCCATGGGAGGGGCTTGGGACCAAAGACTGATTAAAGGGTAGGGTACGATAGTTTGGTATTGTGGAAAGACTGTTATCTTCACCGTAGAAGACGGAAAAGACACCGGAAGGCTACCTACTCCGGTGTTAAAGACACCGGAAAGGACAGAAAAAGGATATTTGGGGAAATGTGTCTGAGAGAAAAAAGAAAAAGTAATGAAGGCTGATCTTTTACTAAAAATAATATGAAGTTCTTTTTATAATAAACTGGACCATTTCATTGATATATGAAAGAGCCCCAAAAAGGCCAAGCAAACATTACAAAAAAGCTTTCCAATTAGAGGCAATAATAGTGGGAGAATAATTACAAAAGAAAATTACAAATTGCACTCCAATGAGAGGCGCTAAGCACAACGAGCTCCCAAATCTCATCCCAATTCTTCTGAGTCTCAAAAAAAAAATTCCTATTTCTCTCTAGAAAAATATTCTGATAGATAGATCTGATAGCATTGATCCACAGGGTTTTCTTTCTCCCTTTAAAGAGAGAACCACCAAGGAGGGCAGTCATGTTGCTTTTAGCATCATGGTGCATCACCCACTTCACATTGAAAATTCTCAAGAGAGAAATAAGTAACAAAGTAGAATATTTGCAATGAAAGAACATATGGTTAGTAGTCTCCGAATTTGAATTGCAAAAGCAGCACCAATTAGATTGTAGAGAGAACCAAGGTTTCCTAGCTTGCATCTTTTGATTGGAATTAAGACCATCATCTATCATCAACCACACAAAGACTTTGATCTGGTTAGGATAGAAGCCCTTCCAAATCAGAAAGTTATCCGGATCATCCTTGATGTTAAGTGAAAGGCAGACATGAACATGAAATGGCCATCTTTGCAGAACACTCACTGGCTAGGGCACTCATTTATTTGTAAATTAAAGCAGCTGAAGAATAAAATCAGAAACTGGAATAAGGAAGTATTTGGGAATATCTTTTCTCAAAAAACAACCTTGCAACAAAAAATTGAAGCCCTTGATGAAAAGGATGAAAGTGGAACTACGGATACTTTGGATAGAGAGGATAGGTTCAAACTTCGTGGCTTGCTTTTGGACTTGGTCAACAAAGAAAGTCAGTTTTGGAGGCAGAGAAGTAAATGTGTTTGGATGAAAGGTGGTGATGAGAACTCTAAGATTTTCCATAATTTTATCAAAGGTAGAAGGAAGAAAACTTTTATAAACCAAGTGATGGCAAGATCAGGTAATCTTTTGTTGAGTGAGGCTGAAATAGACGGTGAGCTCATTGATTCTTTCACGGAGCTTTTCACTAAAAAAGAGGGCAGTAGGAGGCTTTGGGAAGACTTGGATTGGAACCCTATTTCTTCAAGGGATAATGAATCCTTGACAAAACCTTTTGTTGAGGAGGAGGTCTTCACTGCAATTAAAAGCATGGGGTTAAATAAAACCCCGGTGCCTGATGGTTTCATCATCAATTTCTTTAAAAATACATGGGACATCATCAAATTTGATGTTATGAAGATGTTCCATGAGTTTTTGAGAAGGGAATCATCAATGCAACTCTTAATGAAACTTACATTACCTTTATCCCCAAGAAGATCAATGCTTTGGCTGTTACAGATTATCCCCCTATAAGCCTTACAACTAGTATTTACAAAATCCTAGCCAAAGTTTTAGCCGATCGAATTAGGGTGGTTTTGCCTAAAACAATTTCCTTGTATCAAAATGCTTTTGTGTGAGGGAGACAAATTATTGATTCTATCCTTGTTGCTAATGAGTTAGTGGAAGATTGTAGAAGAAGCAAGAACAAAGGGGTTGTCGTTAAGCTTGATATTGTAAAGGCCTATGACTGTTTTGATTGGGGCTTCTTTTAAATATTCTAAAAAAGAAAGGTTTCAATTCAAAATGGTGTAAATGGATAAAGGGTTGCCTCAAGAGTGTGAACTTCTCTATTCTCATCAATGGGAAAGCTAAAGGAAAATTTCAAGCTTCGGGTGGAATTAGACAAGGAGACCCTTTGTCACCTTTCCTTTTTATTCTTTTGGCTGATAGTTTTAGTAGACTTTTGCTAAGAAATCAAGCTAGAAGTTCGATTCGTGGCTTTAGAGTTGGCAACATTGAGGTCTCCCACCTTCAATTTGCTGACGACACCCTCCTTGTTTCTCACTTTTCAAAGCAATTTGGTTAATTCTGTTAATAAATTTGAAGAGAGATCAAGGCTGCTTGTCAACCAGTCCAAGTCTTCAGTGGTTTTTAATTCAGAGGAAGAGGAGCTTGTTTGGCTTGAGGAGAATCTCAACTATGTTTTGGAAGCTTTTCCTATGAGTTACCTTGGCTTACCCCTTGGGGGAAACCCCTCCTCTAAGGCTTTTTGGGATCCAGTTCTTGACAAAATCCAAAAAAGAATTGCTAAATGGAGGAAAATTCTTTTATCTAGGGGTGGTAAGCTTACCCGAGCTCATTCCATTTTAAATAGTCTTCCAATCTACTTTTTCTCAGTCTTTAAGGCTCCTTTGCAAATTACCAAAGCCATTGACAAGTTGTTGAGAGTGTTTTTCTGGAAAGGGGCTGATGGTGAAGGTGGCAGCAGTCTTGTTAGATAGGATAAAATCCCTCCTCCCCTCACTAATGGTGGTTTGGCTTTTGGAGGGTTGGAGAAAAAGAATAATGCTCTTCTTCTCAAATGGTTGTGGAGATTCCCTCTTGAAGCTCATCATCTTTGGCATAAAGTTATTGTGCAAATCCACGGTTTTGAAAACTTGGGTTGGTGCTCTACTTCGAAGAAAAAGACACAAAGAATTAAAGGGGAGAGAGAGTTAAGGGGGAAAGGGAGAGAGAGAAAAAATAGTTAAGGAAGAGAGGGAGAGTTAAGAGAGCATGGCAAAGAATTAAAAGGGAGAGAGAAACAGAAAGAATTATAAGAGAGAGGGAAGGAGAGAATTAAGGAAGAGAGGGAGTTGGATTCTGTTATTGTAGCCTTGTCCCATACCAAAACGATTAAAGGTGGGAGCTAAGTTTATAAATAGAAGTCTATACCACCACTTTCTTTCAACCTTTGTAGCTCATGGTTCTTTAACGGTGGGCTTTTGATTTGGGCTGAAAAGGCCTAAGCTTGAGTTCACAAATGAACAACTTTTTGTATTGGACTGGACAATATTTTTTAGATATATAGTTGATATCAAGGACGTCAGCGATATGTCATAAATGTCATAGTTCCTTACCACTCCTCGATATGTTGCATGGTCTAATTTTCCAATATGTCAAGAGACATATCAAAGACAGGCTCGATAGTTTACTCCATGAGTCTCACAAGCAATAAGACATCGATATGATTACTAAATCTGGCTAGCTTGCACAAGCAGCAGTAATAATACCACCGAAGTTTATAAAATAGATCAAGGCTTTTTAATCGACTTTTCTAAGGAAAAAAAAAGACAATTAAATGGGACAAGTTGAAAATGAATCAATATTTATATGTATACTCACTATGTTTCCATACTCACACGAGGTTCTACTTTCATTAGTCGCTGCTCCAAACGCTGTGTTCGTGAAAGCAATGCAGCTTCAACAACCTAAAAATATAATAAAACAAGCTCTTCAACAATCTGGTTGCACAACATTTTTTGATAGAAGGATGAATTTTCATTTATTAAAAGAAATAATACAAAAGGAGAATGAGGAGTCATCAAAGAACAAAATTAAAAGCGTAAATTAAACAAACGAATTTCATTTATAGAATATGGAATGTGGTGAGAAATTTAGATCTAAAGGCTTTATAGTTTTAGCCCAACAAAAAGACCTAAAAACAAAACAATCTCATAAATCATAAAAAATAGGTTTGTCTTGAAACATTTGAGCATTTCTTTAAATCCAAATGATCCATAGCAAAGCCTCTAGAGCACAATTCCATAGCAACTTCCTTTTTTCTTTGTGAAATGTGGCCCAAAAAAATCCCTAAGACAACAAATCAACAGCAAACTTTGGAGGAACCCAACTAAATTTTTTTTACAAAGCACTTTATGCCAAAGTTTCGCCATAACATTAAAGTATTAAAATTAATGGGAAGCAATTTCAGAGTTATTGTGACAAAGTAAACAAATATGTGGAGATAAAGAGCAATAAGGCAGACAAGTTTGCAACACATCATCAGTTATAAGTTTACCTAACAAAAAAGTTTAAAGAAGAAATTGAATTTTTTGGGTAGAAACAAAAAGACCAAATAAAAGTTTGTGGTATTATAAAAGGGAGGAGGTGGGGAATAGGAAAGGGAGGAGAGAAAAGGATTGGCAAAAAAAAAATGAATTAGAGGAGTCAAGGGAAGATAAGCAATCCGGTTGGTCGGTAAATGAATGGTTTGAAAGGGACTCAAGAAGATTACTAAGATCAATGATCTCATTATCTTCGAGATTTCAGAGAAAAATGAGCTGCCAAGAATTATGCAAAAGTGTAAAAAATGGAGGAAACTGTAGCTAATCAACTAGGTGAAATACGAAAAGATGAGGAAAAAGAGAAGCGAAGGAAGTGGATGAATCTAGAGATCAGTGGAGATATACACAAAAGACCCACATGATGACTAGTAAGATGTAGAAGCAAGATAAATGCAAATTATTAGATTACTACAGATATACACAAGATCCACACGATGACCATGAATTGTCAAAAATACCAAAGATGGAAATTTCTAATTTTCCTAAATATAAGAACCTTTTGTCTATTGTCTTTCTTTCCTAATTGTATTGTAGAAGTATGAAAAATTACAATTAACACGTTGACAACGAACAAGACATCACGATTCACCAGTTTCTAGCATACAAACACTACAAGGACATGTTCAATAAAATTTATTTCATATACTTTTATACTTATGAATGCTTCCAAAAATATAATGAATTATATATCCTAAAGAACTAAAGCTACAAACTTGACTTATCACCTTTTTTAAGAAACTTTCATCTATTCATTTCTAAGAAAAAATTAAATTTTGCAAAATAAATTAGATTTCTCGATGCACGTAATATTTTATAAAAACAAGATAAAATCAAGTGACCCAAAAAATATAGAGTCCTTCAAAAATAAAAAAGACTTACATTATAAATATCACTTTCACATCTTCCCACACCACATCATTAACTTCTATCAAACCAACCATGGGTTGGCCTAGTGGTCAAGACGCTTTCCTTAAAAACCTTAAGGTCATGGGTTCAAACCATGTGGTCATCTACCTAGCAATTATCCTACGATTTTCCTGAAACGAAGTGTTCTAAGGTCGTATGGTTATCTCGTGAGATTAGTTGAGGTGCGTGTAAGTAAGTTGGCCGTACACTGGCAAATATGAAAATAATCATTAAGTTTTATCAAGTGAAATCTTTTAACTTTGATTCCATTTTTTGTTTAGTTGATTTTTGTTAAGAATATATAAATGATTAAATTTTCCTTAGCCTAATAGTTTAAGGTTTTTGGTCTATTGGTGATTGAACATAGCATCACAGCAGTAGGTCCTAAGTTCGAACCCCTATGATGACATTTCCTCTAACATTCCACGTGATTGGGTCTTTTAATATCAAAGCCCACACATGAGGGGGAGTGTTGAGAATATATAAATGATTAAATTGGCCTTAGCCTAATAGCTTATTCATATATATCTTCCTTGAAGTATATATTTCTAGTCTTAATGAAAAAGGAATAACTTTTTTCTTTTATATAATTTGTTTTCATTTTCTGTTTGGATAATCGAGTCCCCTGAGTCCCTCGTGTATCTCCAACGAGTCCAAGAAACAAATTAAATCACACATCTGACAAGAGTAGCACTCTACTGAAATATAGAGTCCATACTTCCTAGGTTTTATTTTTGTACATAAGATCTGTTAGAAGCCTTGTAATAATGATAAAAGTAGCCGTTATTCAATTAAATAGGTGGCCAATTACTTGTATAGAATTTTACCTTTATTTCCCTCTAATTAGTCTCCCTAATCACCTAATTATTTACTTTTTCCTTTTCTAACTCTTTGTAGTCCTTGTATAACACTTAAATAAGATAAATTGATTTTTCCTCTCACAAATTATCAAGATTTGTGTTTTTTCCTTCTGTATAACACTTTTCTTTCTAGCAAATGATTTGTCCTTCCTTGATTAGTTAATATATGATATACCTTTGAAAGTCTGTACACTTTATGAAGTACTAAGAAATAATAGAACCACGACTTCTTCTCTGTTATTCTTCACGACTTAGGTACCATCTTAGTATCAACTGTTACATTATTCAGGTAAGAGCAGTCTGTAAACTGAAACGTGACAAGACATCAAAGAGATAAACACTACTCATATTTGGCCACACCACCTTTGTACCCTAGGCTTCATAGTTTTCAAGCAATCTATAATCTATAAGTGAGATAAAAGAGAAGAAAGAGAAATGATTAGATTGACCCCATGAAACTCACTTACATAAGGTTTTCCAGTTTCAATAACCTGAAAATCTTTTTTCTTGCAAATGCTGCCCGGAGAATAAGTTTTGGTAGGAACCTTTCATTGACTTCTAAAGAAGAAGTTCTTTGAAAGTGGATTCTAATTTCAAGACTTGTTATGGTAAGGATTAATGCATCGCAATCCATAGCTAATTCGACCATCATCCACAGATCTGACCAGCAACTTTAATTGGAATTTACAAAAATGGTATGAGAGAATGAACAAAAGCGCTGGCTAGGAATATTTAATTGCCTCCTCAAGGCAAGCTTCCTCAAAACTTCTTAAAGTTAGGATATAAGGAAGTTTCCCAATCCATAAGCAAATTTTCACTTTCATCAACTAACTTTGACTATCAGCTATAAAACAAATCAATATTTACAAGAATTACTAACCTCAAGTTCAAATGGCATAGTTGGTCCTCCATTCATATGTTTTGGGTTCAATCGAGGCAGCAATGCTTCAATAAAAGCTTGTGCTCCTTCACTGAGTATGATCACATCATGGAAAAAACACTTGCATTGTTGGAAAGTTTGTTTTCAAGATAAATAGATATGGCACTACTATCAAGTCTAATGGATACCGATTATAATCAAATACGAGGACGCAATCTGGCATTGCTATTGCTCGCAGTGAACCCAGATTAAGCAATATAGCATTTTCACGGACCTGGAATTTGAAAACAAAAAGAAACATTTTATAGGTATCATTATCCAGATTAGTTTCTTAACTTCTGATGTTCACACCAAAATGCTAAATATTTCAACATAAGAAAGCATATGACACCTAATAAACATATCAGGAAATAAAAAAGGTAGAACTCAATATACCAGCAATGAAGGCATTGAGTTAGTCAAAAATAATGATGGATCAACACTTCGGACATCACGTGGACGGAGACCTGAAAAATAAAAGTATCCACAAGAGTATTATAAAAGGAAAATATAGAGTCCCATAACACAGCTAGCAAAACATAATGTCATCCTACAGTCAAGGGGGTAAACAAACAGTAGGAATGGATACTCCAGAAAGAATATACACAAAACAAGTCAAGCAGATTGAAAAGTAATTAAAAGTATACGTACACAAGGTCAAAATCGAAATGAGAACATGATGTTTCAAAAACATTTACTCACCACTTGACTTCATTAACTGGCGTCTGTTAATCTTTCTAGTAGATACATTTCCATCAGACTTGACTTCTAACACCTATATCAAAAGTTTTCAATGTGTCAAAATAACTTTTCTTTAACTAACAAACTGCACAACATTTGGAGGCAGCGTCAAGATCTAGAACTATTATGAGGAAATAAAAGGGTAATTAAACAGAATATTAACAAGCAATGGAATGATCAAAACACAAAGTCCTCAACACAACATCCTTCATTAATTTATAGGTTGGCATTGCCTTCAAAATAGGAAACAAAAGAAAAGAGTAATGGTAAACTCCGGCAAGTGTAGCATAAAATATCCTAACATGATAACGTCAAAATCAAATGTCTCTTATTTTAGGAAAAAATTAAATGCCATTCAACGGTGAATGGATATGGAATTCGGACAACGAAAATGACCTTTAACACGAACAACTAATGGCAATAAACAGGAATTAATGACGAATTTACGATGCAGGGTTTACATTTCTCAAGAATCATCAATTTTAAATTACAATTGAAATAATCAGTTTCCTATTAGTTTCATCCAATTTACATAAAAGTGATGATCAGATCGTGAACAACAAACCTCATAAACCGGCTCCCGAAAAGAAAGCGAAAGAGAATCATTCGGAGACGAGGAAGAAATCCTCTGCACAGAAGCAGTAGTGATGACAGAACTCTGCTGCTGCACATTAATATTTCGATTATGATTATGATCTTCTCCTTTATCAACATCAGAAGAAATGGTTTCAGATTCGGTACATTGATCCTCCGTGGACATGGAAAAACATTTTGTTCTGAAAGATAACTGAACCACGATCGGGTCCAACGAGATCCTGCTCTTTTGAGAATGAATTAGAGAGGATAGCCATGGAGATCGGAAAAAGTGAGTTACAGAACCGAGGTCCGAGATTAGAAGGTGATGTGAGGATGTAGATAAAGAGTGAGTCGAGAATTGGGTGAATTTTAGCGAAGGAGGAACTGCCATTGGAGACTAAAAGAAGCTCTGGTTTCGAGCATAGAATGCCGGAAGTTTTGAGTACCGGTAATACGGTAAGAATTTGATATTTTATGAATGGATAACGTTTAATAATGCTTGAAAATATATTTTTTTTCTTTTTTCTTTTTAATTGGTTAAGGAGGTGATGGAGATTCTTGTGGCTTCTGTTTCGTCTTCCGATTCTTGGAATCTTCTAATTATTTTTTAATGTATTCGAATTTGTCCCTTCGCGGAATATAAAAATGTGGTTCATCACTTTTCTCCGATCGCCATTGTTTGATGTTTGCTTCGACCAATAAATGTAGTCTCTTTAATTTTTTTAAGTGTAATGTATGAATTAAAAAAAAAAAATCTCACAATTTAATCAATAAACAGAAAAACATTCCAAACTCACGTACTAATAAAGAGGAACCAAACAACAAAAACACATAAATTAATAAGAGCAAACCCAAAAGAAAACAAAACAATAGAAGCACTTAACAAACTAATCAAAGAGCTCACATGTTAAGCAATCCATGGACAAGGGTTTTTGCCTCATAGATGCGGGCTTCATAAGCAATCCTATAAATGTTAGTGCAACACTTTGACCATTTTTAGGAATTTTAGATAACTCTCTTGATGTCATGATTCGAGATTTGAATAATGGGGTTTCATCTTCTCACTAGTCCAAGAATGACTTATTTCATACTTAGACTATGGAGGTTGTTCAGTAGAGAATCATCAAGTACACAATGACAAAAAGATAGTTACAAGGGTAAAATGGTAATTTTGACCCAACTGTAATTATGAGATTATTATGTGACAAATATATCAAAAATTAACTTGATAATAAATCGACATAACCCATTTATAGTTAGGTTGGAGGTTTTGTTATAAGCCCATGGGAATCCTATGCCTGGGAATCATATGTATGGGAATCATGTAAGACTATGTTTGGTGTCAAATAAAAATATTATTTAAACTAATATCTTTATTCAAACTTTATTATAAATTAAATCTTCAACACTATTAATCTAAAAAAAGAAATCCATCCATTGATATCGTTTAAATATTACAACATTTTTGCCATAGTTTCATATTCATCGTGGACTATACAACCAGAAAATACAATGACATGCGATTTCAAAATAAAGCTCAACTTGACTAATTGGGCACAAAAAATATAACAAGCCCATACATCATTCGAAACTTGGCTACAATTAATAAAGCCCACACATAGCATGTCATTAACTTCCTATTACAAACTAAGAGACCGAGTTCAAATTCTCGTGCAAAACATCCATTATGAACTCATACCTCTCATGTGACGACCCGACTCCTTTTAAATCATTAAAAATCAAATTGCAGCGGAAGACTTAATATTTAATAAAATTTTGGCGTGGATATGTTTAAAACTTAGACTATCCGCAACCTGTTTACACTTTTCACAATCAGAGAAATTAAAGACAGGAAATGCAATTCCTATATAAAGCTTAAAGGAGTTTAAGGTTATAAAAGTTAAACAAAAAGCTCTTATGAGCCTATAAACAATTATACAACTCATGAGATAAAATAAAATGTAATAAAATGTGTCCATGGACTTTAAAATATAACTAGTCCCTCTCGGCATCATCATCATCCAGATCAGACTGCACCAGCTCCTCTCTCACGACCCCGAGCATTACCTGAAAATGTTTGTAATATCATGAGCTAACAATAAGCCCAGTGAAAATAAACAGAATAAAAAGTAACATTAGACTCCAAACCCGCATCCAGATTTGTGTCCAAGTAAAACTTATATTCTCTTACCAAAACTTCCAAAACTCGAGAAACTAACTCCCAACATTTAGAAGAACGTCTCCATATCACATCTCTCTTTCTTATTCGTCCTTTTTAATGCCTCATACTATAAATAAGGTTTATATTCAAGTGTTTAATCTCCAATTTCAAGATCTTCCAATTAATTGATAATCTAGTTGATCTCTTATATATATATATATATACCATAATAATTATACAAGTTCCAATACACCCTTGTATTCTCTCATTATACAATTCAATTTCATTCCTCTTTCCTATAGCACTCGGCTATATATCAATTACATTTCTTTTCTCTATAGAAATTGTGACGACCCGACTTGATCAAACGAAGCCGACCGCGGTTACGCAAGCGGAAGTAAGTAGTTTAAGCCCAAAATAACTCTTTTATAAAAGATTGAAAATTTCGGCATGAAGTATTTGTAAAGTGCATGCCTCAAATACAATACAAAATAAACCTGTTATCAGAGTTCATCGGCTCGTCGGCCGGTTCAGAGTTTTCATAAAAGCATGCTAAAAAGAAAGTTCGATGCACCGGTTTTAAAATATCATACAAACATAATATACATAAAGTTTATCCCAAAATAAAGCAAACTCAAGCTAAACTTGATATCTAAACTTCCAAAACAAAGGCTTGCGTGCCGGAGATCCAATCCAAAAGCTCCACCTCGTCATAGTCAACGCGCACCACCTGCCGCTCCACGCCCTCGTCCCCGAGCGTTACCTGAAAGGTGATATAGAGCACCTTTGAGTATGACACTCAGTGAAAACAAGAAGAATTTGAATAGTGAAGCGAAATGACGTGTTACAAAGCAAAGATACATAATGACATGCTCAAGTATGAATGAAGTACACATGCTTTAAGTTCGGGTAATAGCCACTGGTCATATCATTCTAACCATCACTTCCTTTCTCTTTGATACCACAAACATTGCCAATACAATCCCGGCGTCTCACTACGCCATAATTCATTTCAATCCTTTCTTGAGCCGTAGCTCATATCGGTTTTTAAACCATCTCCATTTACTAGCACCCGGGCCATTCTCACATAGCGCACCGGAGCTCCATCACCTTTCCGCCACGATAACCAAGTGTAACGTCCAACACCCATACACTGTTACACGGGTTACAACCCCATGGCCACATTATGATCACATGATATGCATGAATGGCATGTATGAAATGATATGGATTAAATATGCTTCTCACAATAATGTTATAATACGAGACTTAGGATCATCAAGGCCAAATAGCTCTACTTTTCACAATTGGCATATGACATCAATCTTTATTTATGCAATGTTCAAGTCTCACATGTTCACATGGTTCATAATCACAGCTAGTTCCCGAGCATAATCAAGAAAAGTATCACTTATGCATAAACATAGTCCCAAATCCAGCATATGACTCGTTCATGGACTATGAACATAATAACAAAGCAATTTAGGCATGCTTCAATGATCAACTAGTAAAAGAAAATTTATGATTTTGGTTTAGGCTATCAAGCATTTCGTCTCCTAAACCCAATGTCGGAACCGTTATCTTTTCCCATGAATTCACTTGCTTCCAACTCCACCACCCACATCACAATTCATGTGTCTCATAACCACAAGTTCCATTTACGAATTAGTTCCAAAAGGAACGGAGACGCCACTCCAATCACCCTTCCGATTCTTTTTGTTCTCACCTTCAAACTGGTTTCCACGTATCTCCACTCGTCTTTGGCCTACAACAAGTTAATCCATAAATCTTTAGGCTATTATTAACATTACAAAACAGCCCTAACAATCACAAACAGCCCCGAACCCGGTTAGTGACACAAACACCAAAACTAGTTGATTCGGGATGCAATTTTCGGCCAAACAAAGTGTACGTACGAAATATTCATTAGATTGATGCTCTAAGGTGGTTTTCTTGTTAAATACATATATTTAAACACTCAAATGCTCCAGAAATGGTAATCTTTCAATCAAAGTCAAGGAATACCCAAAAACAAAAAAACTAGTTCAACAAAAGTGCAATTTTTTGTCAATTTGGGAATTTACCCAAAAATCCATTACTTTGATCTTCTAAAGTATTTTCCATGTATAAAATATTCATATAAACACCCAAACCTTCCAGAATTAACAACCTTGAAGATGCAACAAAGAAACACCCAAAACTAGCTAAGTAAAGAAAAAAACTAGTTTTAGGCCAAATTTGTCAATTTCTCAAAAATCACCCTCTTACCTTCCCAAGTTGTTTTTCATGTTACATATATCCATATAAACACACATACTTTCCAGAATTCATAATCTCAAAGTAAAACCATGGAAAACCTTACTTTAAAGAAGCTAGAAATTTCAAAACATTGCCATTTTAAGGTGTATTTCAACATGAATCTATCCATGACCTTTGGTTCTTCCTAACTTTGATAACCATGCATCTTACAATCATATAACAACTTAGGTTCCAGAATTGAGAAGTTCAAAGTGTTGGTCAAAGAATTTCCAAAAGTCACCAATAAAGCTTCAAAACCTCCATTAATGGAGTTTTGTAAAAGCTTGAATCCTCCCATGTTTTGATTCTCTAAAGAACACTTAGGAGGTGATACTTGGGATTCAATATGTCATTTAAAACATCATTTTCAGAATTTAAAACAAGCTAGAACCCTCATGCAAACACCCTCAAGAACACCCAAACATTACCATGGAAACTAACCAAAAATGGAATTCTAGGTTAGTTAATACCTTGAGTTCTTGATCAATTCCACTTCTAATTCTTGCTTGAATCCTCCTAAGTTGATGATTCCTCCACAATCCAACAAAAACCCAAAGAGAAAGACAAAGATTCTTGGAATTGGATGAGAATTGAGAAGAGAAAAAGTTGGGAGAGAGAGGGGGAGGGGGGTCACGGCTAGGAGATGAGGAAAATGAAGGGATTTTCTAATTAATTTTTTTGTCATTTTTTCCTTAGTTTTCCTTTTATACTCATGTTTTCTTAATTAATTAAAACAACTAAATTCAAATTAAAGCCAAGTCCCTCCACCTCTTCCTTTTTGCTAACTAGACCTTACTCAAAAACTAACTATGGTTAATTTTTATCTTTCAATTAAACTTCCACCCATAGTTAATCTAACCATGGTTAAATATTAATTAACCAAAAGTACTTATAAAAATCAATTAAAACAAGTCAAACTAAAGAAAATTCTTAAATATCCTATAAATATTTTCCGGGTCCTTACAGAAATCTATGTTAGACATAATGTTTCAATTCTTTTCTCTATAGCAACTCAGGCTATCAAAAGTTTACTTTCCTTTTTCTTTAATAAATAATGCTAAGCTCACTCGGTCTTAACATATTCAAATGAGATAATTCATTAACTCGCTCAACAAATGTAAAATACACGCATCATTTACATCAATATAACTATCAAAATGCTCATAATGACAGTATGAAAGCTCTCGCAGGCTAACTATACTTCATTATCTCGTTTTCCAAAATAATGCTTATAATGACAGTATTGAAGCTCCCGCAGGCTAACAATACTTCATTATCTAGCTCAACAAGTGTAAAGGGCACACAACCTTTACATCAACATAATCATCATATGCTCATAAATGATAGTATGAAAGCTCCCGCAAGCTAACTATACTTCATTATCTCGCTTTCCAAAATAATGTATATAATGTCTTTTCAATAATATCTTCCCACCTCTAGTGATTAATGACAGGAAATTAAGCTCCCGCAGGCTAAGCATTCACCTCATTAACTCACCCACCGAATACAGGTAATGAAGCTCCCGCAGGCTACTAATACACTGTATCTTCATATATGTATCATAGTAATTATGGATAATACCAGATAATGTGAACTCGCATAGTTCTATCATTATCTCATTATCCATCTCCTCCGATCATTCAAAGTCCCGCAATCCTTTAGCATTCCTCATGTACATATACGTAAACATAAAATGAATAATACCAGACAATGCAAGCACACTCAGTCTATGCATTGCCTCAATATTCCTCCCAATAATCGATAATGCAATATGATATGAATATGCTTTCAAGTGCAGTAAAAATAAATATAAACATTCAGAGTGTGCAAGTAAAATAAATATAATTATTCAAAGTGATCGAAAGGCATAAAGACAATGAGATCGCGAATTAGTCTTTATACATAAAAAAAGCAATTAGGAACTTCTGAAAAACAATAAATATAATCAAGCCAAACAGCCTTCGGTTAATTTTGAATTACTAACTTATCAAAAAGCCTCCAATTCAATTGATTATATTTCTTTCAATAAATATCTGAAGTTCCTTATCCAAATTCCTTATTCACCCTATTATACTTGGAACTTTCAACTTCCGATAATCATTCTTAAACTCCTGAATGAATCTAAACTTAGAACTTCCAAGAGTTATTCGTTTCCTTCGAAACACCTATGAGCTCTCTCAACTCAAATTAGAACTAACTCCCAAGCCTACGCCTGTTAGCTTACTTACTTTAATCCTTTCGATTTAAACCTTAATCTCAACTTCCGATTCTACAAATCGTTCAACTTATTCGGTTTCTAAAGCTACTTTAAATTCTATTTATTCTCACCTCGAATGCTCGCGTGACAACTAAGTTCCCACGAACCAACAAACGAGCAATCGCACCTACAAATCATCAATTGCACAACATATTAAAACTCATAACTAAGATGAGAACAAGTGTGAATTTTTGAGTGAATAGTGATTTTGGATGAATAGTGTTTTCGGGTGAATAATGTTTTCGAAAATCTGGGCTCAAAATCATCAAATTCCTTGATATAAATACGTGATTTCAACTTCAAAACTCATTTATAATAAAAAACGAACAAAACCATGTAAAACGTTTTGAAAACTCACTTTTTAGAGCTTCTCTTAGGGAACAAGAAATGCTACAAGGCTAAGTTGGATAGGTAGCCCTCGTCCCGAGCAATCCAACGCAACTGACCTCATCGAAAACGGTCGAGAATTGATGAAAACCCAAGAGCTCATAAAGCTTGAGCTTGGCATCCATGGAGGAGAGAAAGAAGAGAAGGAAAGAATGGATTTGTTGGTCAAATGGTCAACTTTGGTGATTTTAAAGAGAGATGAATAGTGTATTGATATTTTTAAGAAATTGAAAATTACGGTTACGTCTGTTTAATGATTTTTAGCTTATAAAACGAAACCCGATGTTCTTAAACTAGTCAAATCGTGATTAATAATTATTAATTGGCCCGTTAATAATTATTAATATGACCAAAACTAATTTAAGCTAATAAAATGATTAATAGAATTTACGAACGAAATAAACTCGTAAATTCTAAGTTATAAAATCTAAATTAAATCTAAAATTTAAATTAATAAATTCTAAAATTAAATCAAGTTCTTTACATCAAATAATAATAATTAAATTAAATAATAAATAAAAAAAATTCTGTGTAAAATAACAGGACGTTACATCTCATCAGGTGGAAGAGTGAAGAAATAGTTAGTCTGAGTTTGGTCTTTGATAATAATCTTACCTTATCGAACTCGTTATTGAATATTTAACCCATCAACCTTCCTAATCTCATTAACCAACAAATTTCGATGTTCCTCCCGTATTGATTCTTGCTTAGCCATCTGTCGATAAAATGAAGTAATGTCTATAATGCTTTCATTAGCATATGAAAAATGACCACCCATAACATTAACAGATTGTTTCACTGCCACCATGAATGGATCCTTACTATTTGCTCTTCTTTTACCAGACTTATTTAATGGTGTATCTGTCTTAGTTTCACTCATTGAGACCGGTGTTTCACTCATGGCTAGTGTTGCACTCCTAGAAGTTGATCCATCCATTTCTCCCCCTCCAACTGCAGTGGCTTGGGGATATAGAAATCATCATCCCCCCAATATTCATTATTGGGAAACTCTCGTTCCACTACTTCAAACATGTCATGTGGACCTATCAGCACCAAGCCCATTAATCCTATCTTTACCAAAAATAAGAACTAAATCTTCATAAAATGGGAAAGGTTTGTTTCTAAGTCCTTTCGCAGTTGGATGGCTCTGTATATCCACAAGAATATTTCAATGTTTATATAGTAAAAATCATAAAGCTAATTCTTATAGAAGTTCTTTACGCACCTTAACCCACTCTTCAAATATATGTTTTTCTGCTTCTATGCATTTGTCCTTATCGTTCAAACCAAAGCCACTATAGTTTGGACCTAACATTTCATATATTGCTTTGACTGCTTTTTCAACGTTTTAAATCTCGACTCTATGTGTGGGGAAGCTTGTATATCAGATCCATGGAGTTTTTCAAGCATCCATCTTTCTACTTGTCTGAGAAAGCCTGGTTTGAAAGTGCCATTATCAGCCTTCTAAGTTCCAACATTAGTTAACGCTAACAAACATTCCACTAGTATCTCATCTTCCGCGTTACTCCACTTGCTCTTCTTCCCTGAGCTTGCCTTACTTTTTCCATTTTTATCCATATCTATAATTCATACAACATACTAAGAATTACAACTCAAATCTGATATACAAGCATTAATCATAAATATGGAAACATAGCATAACATACTAAACAATCACCTCATAATTGAAGTATAAAAAGTTTGAAAGAAAGAAACATGAATCAATACATATCAAATTAAACAAGTAGGTACATTGATGGTTCATAACATTAGTAATAAATAAGAACACAGTTGTTTTCATCATGAAACATGTAAAGACCCGACTCTCAGAGTTTTAAACAACATATATAAATCAGCGGAAGACTTGATTAAATAACTTCATTTATTGAAATGATGAATATCTCAAAGACTAACTCAAAATTCCAAAACAAAATAAAAACCAACTCCGGAGTTATTTTAAATAAAATCAAAGAATGAAATAACAAGACTTATCATCAGTTAAAACCATAATCTAAAATCCGAAAAGAAATAAATAATAATAGTTCAATGACTCCAATAAAAGAATGAATAATGTGCAAAAAGGGCATCTAATCCCAATCAACGACCTTTCTCAATATGAATTTCTCATCTCCGCTACCTCATCACCCGCCACTTCTCGTCCCATTGTTACCTGAAAAAAAAAGATAGCACTGCGAGGCTAAAGCCAGTGAGAAAACGAACTAACTAACAGGTAAGATTTCAAATAGTCTCTAAACAAACCAAACCGAGTCCCAAGCTCTCATCACTCTCCAACGTCTCTTAAATTCAAACTGTCACTTAAACTCAACCGTCACTTACAAGTTTTTCATACATGGATAGACAACTCTCCCGGTTTCATATCTAAGAATTCATCACATTTGCTCTCAATCTTAACTCATCACTAAATCGTTCTAAACGACTATTTAACTAAAAGAATATATAAAACTACACTAACATGCAACATTTGGAAAGCGGTTCCTCGGAACTACAACTCTTCCTAATTCCCAGTTATAGACGTATCTATAACTATATCCTCTAATAAATCATTCTTACGAGCAATGATTATTAGCACTCGGTTATGAACTCTTTTCATAACTAAAATGACATAGTATTAAGCTTGTAGCCTTAATACTAGTAAGCACAACCTGCAGGCAAATCAATTATCCAACTTTCTCAACAACGATTATACATATCATGCTCTTTACAATCAGTATAAAATTCATCATTATGAATCAAAACGCAGCAGCCCACTCAGAGATACAAACAAAAACACAAAACTGCCGAAAACGGATAAAAACTGCCGAAAACGTAAAATTCACTAAAAATATATTCTAACCAATTCTCTTGGCCATAAACAATCTTAAACTCCAAAATAATTCCATAGTAAATAATATCAACCATCAGAATCGTTTTAAACAAAGAATCATACAATTTCCACCGAAAAAGCCTAAACTAGCCTTAACTGACAATTTAGCTTTCTTAATTTATTTCTCATACTTCCAATGATCCAATTCAATCCAAAACTTTCAGAATGTTAAAAATAAATATAAGAAAACATTTCTCTATGGTTTGGGATTTAGATTTCTCCAAAACCTTAACCGTTAATTAATCCGTTAACTCACCTTGAAAACTTTAAATTCTGATTTTCACGCTACTTCCTTTGACATTCAGAGACCTGAAACGAAGGTCCTATAATATTAAAATTACATTCTAATATAACCCTAAAAAGATGCAAAAGGTTCGGGGTTCATCGGTTCGAAAAAACGGAAAACAAATATCGGTCAAATCTTGCCGTTTGAAGGGGGTTTGGCGTCGGCTGCCATGGATGAACTGTGACCTTCGGGTCATTGTTTGGTCTCGGTTTCAAGGTTAGGGAAATCGATCTTGATGGGTTTTTGTTTTAGGCACGGTAATTCAAAATCGATTGGGTTTTCGACCAATGTTTGCGAGATTGGAAAGAATGGAGGTTAGGTCTCAAATTTATGGTTCTTGATGTTCTTGGAAATTAATTAAACTAAAATCCAGTGTTTTAATGACTGAAAATTCAATCAAAATTACTTACCCGTTGATTGGAAATCACGGAAAAAGCTTTGAATGTTCTCCCAACGATCCAACGCGATTCCAACGAACTCCTAACAAATAAAATTGATGAAAAATCATCAATTCCCAATCCCTAGGGCGTCAACTTCAAGGAGGGAAAAGGGAGAGAGGAAAATTTTACCTTTCGTCCAAGAAATCAATTCCAAATCGCTTGAATCCAAAATCGAATCGATGAGCAACGAACCAACGAGACGAAGCGATGGAATTCCTTCTCCTTCTCTTTGTGGGTGGCGGCGTGAGGTATAGAGAGATAGAGATAATGTTCTTTTTTTTTGTCGGAGATAAATTTCGAACCTAACCCTCTGCCACCTCATCCATAAAATCTTTAAAATATCCCAATATCTTCCAAATTGCAAATGTGACACCTTTTGCAAGAATGTCACCCAACAAGCCTATGGTCATCAATCAGAGAATTTCTTAATTAATAAATTCCAGAACCCGATAATTAATTTAAATTATTAATTTAAACCGAAAATTGAAATTTACCTTGTAACGGGGCGTTACAAAACATGTCCTCCTTACATAACTGTTGGGATTGAGGGCTCTAAAAGAGTTCTCAAACAGAAGTCCCAAGGATCTTTTCTTGCATTATAATATAATCAAAATCTAAATGCATAAAAGAAATACTAACCCTTGTAGAGAAGTGTCTGGCTCTTCCTCGTTCTTGACTGGTTACGATCCTAGGACCACCAAAAAGTATTTCCTCACTAAGCACAAAGGAGAATCGGTGTGTGGGCACTATCTCCTTTGGAAAAAGGAAAATTGGGAAGAAGAAATTTTTCTTCCCAATCACCCTATGGGCGGCTAAGAAAGAGGGAGGAGAGGAATTTCCCGAGCCTTTTCTTTTGCTCTCTTAGTTGTGTGTTTTGGGGTCACCCCAAGGTTCCTATTTATAGGAAAACTAAGGCCTCAGAAAATCTTTTGAATATCTTTTAATTATTAAATAATTAAATAAGATATTCTTAAATATATTTGAATAATAAAGATATTACATTTTATTCCATAATAAAATATTTCATATCTTTTATTTAAATTAATCAATATTAATTTAAATATATTATTCCATATCTTCCATTCAAATTCATCATATTAATTTAAAATAAGATATTAATATATTTTAAATAAATTAAAATGCAAAACTTAGTTGTAACGTCTCGTTATTTTGAAGTAAATTTTTTTTTATTATTTTATTTATTTATTTATTTTATTTAATGTTATTTAGTTATTGATTTATTTCAATTTACATATTTAGTTTAATTATTATTTTTGTAATTTAGAATTTAGTAGTTAATTTCGACCGAAATTCGTTTTAATCGTTTTAATACTTTAAATTCGTTTCGGTGACATTAATAATTATTAATAGGCCAATTAATAATTATTAATCACCTTTAGATTTATTTAAGAGCTTCGGGTTTCGATTCATAAGTCAAAAGTCATAAAAGGACGCAACCGTCATTTCCGATTTCTTAAAAATATCAAAATACTATTCATTTGTCTTTAAAAACAAGCAATTGACCAAAAGTTGACCTCATCTTCATTTTTCCTCCTCCTTGGCCGTGGCTATCAATGGAGATTGGGGGGATTTGGTTTTTGCTCGTTTCTCGACGGATCGGCTTGATTTCGGTTGCATCGGAAAGGCCTCGGTCCTAGGATTCTTTTCCACCTAACCATCGTGCTTTTCTCTCGAGATCCACGGAGTTCTCGGTAAGTAAAGTTTCAAACCCTAAGCTCCACATAGTGTTTTAATGGAGTTTTCCTTGTTTTCTTTCGATTTCTTGTCGTGAAACTCGGTGTTTGTAATACGGGAGTTGTTTTAAGAGTTTTTGGAAAATTTCCCATAACCCTAAAACCGAGTTTCAGTCGAAACCCTTCCCGTTTGAAATTTACCTTTTTGGGTTTGATTATGGATTATAAATTAATGAATTATTGTTTATTTAAATTCAATTCGGGAAAAGGCATAATGTTCAAAAACCCTAATTATCGATACCCATTGAAATCGGGAATATCGAATTTGCTTGAAACCAACTCGAAACACCTCTAAAGTACCTAAAAGCCGGAAAACCAAACCCGAGACCCACTTTTCATGGGGGGGCCGAGAGCCTCATAGTGGGGTTTGTAGGGTTTTTCGTCGTTTTGAGCTTTTAGATGTTAATTGATCGATGTTTGATTTATTAATGATCGTTAGATATACTTTTAAATTGTAGGTGTTTCGGATTGTTGATTTATCGTGCTTCGGAGAATTGAAGCAAAATTATTGGCTAAGGTGAGAATAGTTAGGATTTAAAGTAATTTTAGAAAGCGAATAAGTATGATGGTTTGTAGAATTGGAAACTAAGACTAGAATTCGAATCATAAGATTGAATGGGTAGCCTACGGGATGTACTCATTATCTTCATTCATGCATAAAGGACGAATGCGAATCCTACGAGATGTCCTCATTACCTTCATGCATATGATCGATGGAAATAGAGAATCAAGATGTTATATTTTATGCAAAGTTATTTACTTTTCTTATTTTATGTCGTGATAAGTTAATGGATGAGGATTGACTACGAGTGTTAGTAATATCATCCTTTGGAAAGTTTAGAATGAAATTACCTAGAGTTTGGAGAACTTTAGGAGTGAATTATGTCAGATTGATTGGACACAAATCGGAATACGGGTTTGAGGTCTAACCTTACTTTTTATTCTTATTATTCTCACTAGGCTTAGTTGTTAGCTCATGATATTACAAACATTTCAAGTAATGTTTGGGGTCGTGGATGAGGAGCTGGTGCGCGCTTGATCCAGAGGATGATGACACGGTGATGAACTAGATATTCTTTTAAAGGACCATGGTCTCATTTTGTTAATTTGAATCTTATGTTATGAAAATTTGTATTTAGCTCATAAGAGCTCATTGTCTTTATTTTTATGATAATCGTCTTTTTGAACTCCTGATTAGGAACTTAATGTTCCTTGTGTTTTTAGATGTCTGAATTTAAGATGTAAACAGGTTTTGGCTAGCCTATTTTCAAACATAATCACGCCCATTTTTCTTAAAATAAAAAACTTCCGCTGTGTTTTTCTAATTTAAATTATTTTAAAGTGATGGGTCGTCACATTAGTCAACCCTTTGACCAAGGTGTAGGGTCACACGCCCCTATCATCATCTCATGAAATATTGGGCATTTTATTTTCCTTTTTATTTAATGGAACAATTCCGTTAAATAAATAAATAAAACTCCTTTTATTTATTCCAATAAATAAAACTCCTTTTATTTATTCCAATAAATAAAACTCCTTTTATTTATTTCCTCTTTAATTTGACAATCTCAAATTAAATATTTTAATAGACTCCTCTATTTAAATCCCCATTAATTTTGGACAACTCAAAATTAATTTAATTAAATAGACTCTTCTATTTAATCTCTCATAATTAATTAAATAGACTTTTCTACTTAATAATTAAATAGACTCCTCTATTTAATTTCTTATAATTAATCAAATAGACTCCTCTATTTAATTCCATTTTTCCAAAGAAATTAATCATATTAATTTATGTTCTCAATTACATGCGTTAGCTCGGAGGACTTAATGGACCTATAGGACTAAGCTCCAATGATTCAGAATTACCTTTGATTAAAACTCCTTTTAATCAATTAATTCTCATTCATTAACTCCTAGATAACTCCACTAAATATCTAGAGTTGCACTCTTAGTACTATAGACATAGTTATGTCCATTGCCTAAAATCATTAACTACACTTTGATCCTTCACAAGTTAGTTCATATCCATGGCTAGGTATTTGCACCGTATTAACCTCCATGATACATCTTGTTCCTTAAGCCCAACTGATTCTCCAATGAACAACCTTATATAATCTCCATTATGCGTCTTTAACCTTTTCCTTTATCAGAGGAATATCGGGCCCCACTATTCAAGACCGAATCAGTCCATAAGGGAACTACTTATCTATTTTCCTATATGGAAAAGAGTGAATTCCAATTCTTGTGTAATTACATTCCCAGCTATAAGCAAGATGCAATCCCCAAAGTGGGAGGCATATTGAGCGAACTATTTGAGTCACTCTCACCTATGCAAATCAAAGGTTTGTCTCTTGCGAACAGGAGTTCGTAATTCACTCAGGATTAAGATCAATTGTACATGATCAACCGATTGATAAATGAAGTGTCTTTCTGTAACGGCTTTCCCAGAAGACAGTAAGTTTATCTTAGTCTAGTCTACTACAATCTCTATTGCAGCAATACCCCCACTCACATGTCTCTACATGAGCGATCCAGATGAGATCACTTGTGCGAATTCACAAGTGGGCCGTGTTAGTGGTGTTACCAGAAATAAGGCACCCAACCTTTATTCATGTACCACAGACTTTTTGAGTTACACTTAAGTGAATCTTCCCGCATCATATGCTCACTTTAAGTTATCATAAGTAACTCTGGATCGTATAATGGATTACTTAATCTAATAATAAAAGACAATGTAAATATTACTAATTAATAATTTCTTTATTTATTTATAGTTTAATTGGATTACATAAGATTTAGGGCAGAAACCCCAGCAATAACAACAATTTTTAAGAATGTCTACCACCCCTCCACTTCTCAAACATCTAATTTGCTAAATCACCTCTCCAAGAAGTCCATTCACTTGAGGTCTCAATATGTGTGATTAGTTCATTGTTAATGTCAAAACTATTTGTATTGTTGTCTCCAACTTCTTCTACCAAAGTGTCAACCAGCATTTCTCTCTTAATAAGATTATGGATAAGACAACATGTCGTGATTGTTCGTGTGACGACCCGACACTTTTAAATAATTTAAATTAGAAAACACAGCGGAAGTCTTTATATTTTTAGAAAAATGGCGTGGTTATGTTTGAAAATTGGCTAGCCAAAACCTGTTTACATCTTAATTTCAAAATCTAAAATACATAAGGAACATTAAGTTCCTATCCAGGAGTTCAGAATGATTTATAATCATAAAAGTAAAGACAAAAGCTCTTAAGAGCTATATACAAATCCCAAAAATAGGTAAAATTCACAACTCAGTCCATGGACTTTTACATAACACCTAGTCCATCTCGAAGTCATTATCCTTCGATCATGCAGCACCATCTCCTCTCCCTCAACCTCTAGCCAGGGCATTACCTAAAATTTTTGTAATATCATGAGTTAACAACTTAAGCCCAGTGAGAATAATAAGAATAAAAAGAAAAGTTAGACCTCAAACCCGTATTCCGATTTGTGTCCAATCAATCTGACACAATCAATCCTAAAGTTCTTCAAACTCTAGCTAATTTCAATCTATAATCTCCAAAGGATGATATTACTAACACTCATAGTCAAATCCTCATCCATTAACTTGTTATAACATAAATAAGAAAGTAAATAACTTGTATAAATATAACATCTCGATTCTCTATCCATGATATATATTTCCATTGATCATATGCATGAAGGTAATGAAGACATCTCGTAAGATTCGCATTCACCCTTATGCATGAAGGTAATGAGGATATCCCGTCGGACCCACATTCACCTTTTGTGTATGAAGGTAATGGGGATATCCCGTCGGACCCACATTCACCTTTTGTGCATGAAGGTAATGAGGATATCCCGTCGGACCCTCATTCACCTTTTGTTTTCTCACTTCCTTTCTCTTTCATTTCAATGATACAAGATGTTATGCGTATGCTTGCATAAGTAAATAAACGTAAATATGAATGGAGCATAAAGTAAAGGGCATAAAGTAAATGAATATGAACTTCAGAAAAACAATAAGTAAACCGATCGGACGGTACTTTAATAGAAGTATGTTCTTAAGTTCCAAAGATTCTAAACTTTCCAATAAAGTCCAAAGTTCTCTATTCAATACTCCTTAACCATTCTATCTAATATATGGATTTTCTAATTTCCAATGATCCATCCTATTCTCCAAATGATCTAACTTAGAACTTCTAATATTCAAAGTTTGCCTCGAGAAACTCTAAAGTTCTCACTCAAGTAACTAGCTCCTAATCCTAAGGGCACTAATTCACTTTCCTCTATTCTTAGATTCAAATCTTGGTCTTAGCTTCCAATTCTACAAATCATTATACTTATTCGCTTTCTAAAATTACTTTAAATCCTAACTATTCTCACCTTAGTAAAAGATGATTTCGCTCTCAACCTCCGATAGAGCGATCAAGCAAAGTTCAAACCACCTACAATTAGAATTATATCTAACAATCAATAGTTAACAAAATAACGGTCAAACAACATCTACTCGTACAAAACTACGAAAAACTCAACAAACCCCACATGAGGCTCTCTGCCCCCCCCCCCCAAGAAAAGTGGGTTTCGGGTTTAGTTTTCAGGCTTTTAGGCAATTTAGATGTGTTTCGAGTTGGTTTCAAACAATTTCGATATTCCTGATTTTAATAGGTATCGATAATTAGGGTTTTTGAACAATATGCCAATTCCCTAATTGAATTACAATAATCATTATTTCAATAATAATTAACCCATAATCAAACCCCAAAAGGTAAATTTCAAATGGGAAGGGTTTAGACTGAAACTCGGTTTTAGGGTTAAGGGAAAGTTTTCAAAAACTCTTAAAACAACTCATGATTTACAAACACCGAGTTTCCCGACAAGAAATCGAAGAATCAAAGAGAAAACTCCATTAAAACACTATTTGGAGCTTAGGGTTTGAAAAATAAACTTACCGAGAACTCTGTGGATCACGGGAGAAAAGCACGATGGTTGGGTGGAAAAGAATCCTAGACCCGAGGGCTTTCTGATGCAACCGAAATCGAGTCGATCCGTCGAGAAACGAGCAAAAACCAAAAATCTCCTTCCCCCCCTTGAGAGCCACGGTTTTGGGATGAAAATGGATGAGAAAAATGAAGACTTTTGGTCAAAGGGGTATATTTAAAGATGAATGAATAGTGTTTTGATATTTTTAAGATCGGAAATGACGGTTGCGTCCTTTTATGACTTTTGACTCCTAAATCGAAACCCGAAGCTCTTAAATTAATCTAAAGGTGATTAATAATTATTAATTGGCCTATTAATAATTATTAATGTCATCGAAGTGAATTTAAAAGTATTAAAACGATTAAAAAGAATTTCGGGCAAAATTAACTACTAAAATCGAAATTACAAAAATAATAATTAAACTAAATACTTGAATTGAAATAAATAAATAAATAAACAATAGTAAATAAAAAAAAATCACTTCAAAATAACGGGACGTTACAGTTCGACATTGAACTTTTACTGGATAATAAGATTTTGATTGAAGAATAGCCCATCGTCCTTTTAATAGTCCAAATGCATGTTCTATGACATTACTTGCAGATGAGTGCTTCATATTATAAAATTCAGCGGGGTTCTTGATTGATATCCATGCATCCAATCATTTAAGTGATATCGTCGTCCTCTGTATGGTGTTAAAAATTCTTCACCATCTGTATATCCAACATCACATAGATAGTAAAAACCTAGAAAAACCAATTGAATACTTGAGAATATATAGAAATGTTTCTTTTTAAAATATAATAACTAAAAGTTTAATTATAGTACCTTTTAGAACCTTTAATCCATTTCTTCTAGACACAACATCTCGTAAAACTCTTGAGTCAGCAGCTGACCCTTCCCATCCTGGTAAGACATATATGAACTGCATGTCCTGAGAGCAAACTCTTAACACATTGGTTGCAATTTCATTCTTCCTTGTTCTTTACCTGGGTCTATCAATAATACCTACATTGACTTTATTGTAGGTTCCATCTAATGCACCTAGACAATTCTAAATACAAAGAAAACACTCTTATTGAAGGTTTCAAGCTCGCATAAAAGTTGTCATTGAAATATGATTCAAAGTAGCAATTTATTGCCTTAAACCAGTTTCATTTTTCATCCAAGCAATGGGCAGAAAATGGCTCTGGTTTTTTTAGTAGCACCTCATGTAACCATAACACGGAGTTAAGAACTATATTAAAATATCTACTAATTGTTTCTCCCGAACGTGCAAAATGTCGTCATATAACTCCATTCTTCACATCATGTGCAAAGATATATAAGAATACTCCAACCATTTCCTCAACCTCAACATTTCTAGTGCCTTTTAACTTCCATACTGTCTTAAGCATATGACATAGAATAGAAAAACATCTTCTATTCATACGAGTACTCTCAAAACATGCTAAGTGAGACGAAAAAAGTTTAATTGTCTAATACGATGCCTATAAAAGAAACTTCCACTCATGTTTCTTCTACCTATTTGTGTTTTTTGAATAAGCAATACTATAAATAAGATAAATAATAGCATCATTTTCTTATACATCTCTATATAGAACAATAAAATAGTGACAACATGTTTTTCAATAGCCAAAGAGATGCGATCCATATCTGCATAATCACAAATGTTTAATCAGTCTGCTAGTACTACACAATATATTTGAGATTAACAAAAGATAACCCAAAATAAAATTACAAAAAAATCACAATTATAGGTTATACTAGTTATGCAAATGGGTGCATATATACATAAATATCGATCCCAAAAGAAAACTGGAAATAAAGTGTCGTAAAGAAGAAACATAATTCTTCATGAATCGATTACTATGTTGATCATGATTAATAATTTGAGTATGTTCCTTGACAAAATATTTATTCCCTTGTGCATCTCTTCTATCTTCTTCCAAAGAAGCATTATACACATTATAATTATTTTTTGCTTCTTCTAATGTCATGTAAGATTGATAAACACTCCCTTTGAATCCACCAACTTGTCTCTAACATTCGAGCAAGTTTGATATGTTCCTGGCACACGTCCAACAAATACAACATAAACTTTTTGTCGAGCCATTATATAATCCTATATGAAAAAACTAACATCTCAATTATGATTGCATAGAAGGGAATAAGAATGAAAGATATATTTGTAATTTAAAAAAAAAAATCATGGACCACACTTTAAAATTTATATTTTGATGATGTGTCGCTGTATCCGTATTTGTATCGTGTCATATCCATAATGTATATGTGCTTCTTAGATAGTAATTGTGACGACCGACTCTTTTAAATAATTTAAAAATCAGATTGACAGCGGAAGACTTTAAATTTAATAAAAATTTGGCATGGATATGTTTAAAACTCGGACTATCCATAACCTGTTTACAATTTAAATTCTGAAATCTAATACACAAGGAATCTCAAGTTCCTATTCAGGAGTTCAAAGAGGTTTATAATTATAAAAGTGAAATGAAAAGCTTTTAAGAGCTTATAAACAAATTTACATCTTAAAGACCGAAAACAAAACAAAATAAAATAAGATAAGACAAGATAAGCCCCGGTACTTTTAAATGACATCTAGTCCATCTTCGCATCATCATCCTCTCGATCAAGCCGCACCAGCTCCTCTCTCATGACCCGAACACTTGAAAATGTTTGTAATATCATGAGCTAACAACAAAGCCCAGTGAGAATAAACAAAATAAAAAGTAAAGTTAGACTCCAAACCCGTATCCGGATTCGTGTCCAAGAACTTACTTACTCTTTGCTATCAATCCATTCAAAGAGTTTTATATTAAGTGTTCCACTTTTACTTACCAATTCTCCAATATAACTGTGGAACTACATTCCAAGCATTTCTGGGTATGGTTTCGTAATGCATATAGCATTTATATCTCATTTTCTTTATATACCTTATACTATATACAAGGTTTATATTCAAATGTTTAATCTCCAATTTCAAGGTCTTCCAATTTGTTGAGAAACTAGTTCTCTTACATATATCACTTAATAATTATACAAGGTTCAATATACCATTGTATTCTCTCATTATAAAATTCAATTTCCTTTATTTTTCTTATAGCACTCGGCTATCATCATATTTCATTCTTTTCTCTATGGAAAAGTATAATATACACAATGTTTCATTTCTTTTCTTTAATAAATAATGCTAAGCTCACTCGGTCTTAACATATATAAACATTCATTAACTTACTAAACAAGTGAAAAAGGCACACAACCTTTACTTTAATATAACTATCACATGCGAATAATGTCAGGTAATGAAGCTCCCGTAGGTCAGTTCATTCACCTCATTATCTCGCTTTCCAAAATAGAATATACAAAGTCCTTTCAATAATAGCATTCCATCTCTAGTGAATAATGACAGGTAATGAAGCTCCCGTAGGTCAGTTCATTCACCTCATTAAACTCACTTTCCAAAATAAAATATACAAAGTCTTTTCAATAATATCTTCTCACCTCTAGTGAATAATGTCAGGTAATGAAGCTCCTGTAGTTCAGTTCATTCACCTCATTAACTCACTCATCGAATATAGGTAATGAAGCTTCTGTAGGTCAGTTCATTCACCTTATATCTTCGTATATGTATCATAGTAATTATGGATAATACTAGATAATGTGAACTCCCATAGTTCCATCATTATCTCATTATCCATCTCCTCCGATCATGTAAAATCATCGCAACCTTTACATTCCTCATGATACATATACATAAACATAAAACGAATAATACCAGACAATGCAAAGTATTGCAACCTTTACATGTCTCATTATTCCTCCCAATTTCGATTATGCAATATGATATGATATGAATTATGCTTTCGAATGCAAGTAAAGTAAATATAAACATTCAACATAATCGAAAGGGCATAAAGTAAAGGACATAATGTAAAGTGCATAAGGTAAATGGATCATAGATGTCTTTATGCATAAAGTAAATAAATAGAAATTTTGGAAGAACAATACGTAAATCGAACTTCCGATACTTTAATAAAAGTAAGATGTGACGACCCGACTCTTTTAAATAATTTAAATCAGAATTGACAGAGGAAGTCTTTTATTTTAAGAAAAATTGGCTTGGTTATGTTTGAAAATTTGTTAGCCAAAACCTGTTTACATCCTAATTTCAAAATCTAATAAAACATAAGGAACATCAAGTCCCATTTCAGGAGTTCAATACTCATAATCATAAAGTAAAGACATTATGCTCTTATGAGCCAAATACAAATGTAAAATCACAAAAGTCTTTAAAGTTCACAAAAATAAATACATAGACTTTAGAACCCATAGTCCATCTCGAGGTCAGCATCCCTCGATCACACAGCACCATCTCCCCTTCCACGACCTCTAGCAAGGGCATTACCTGAAATTTTTGTAATATCATGAGCTAACAAACTAAGCCCAGTGAGAATAATAAGAATAAAAAGTAAAAATAGACGTCAAACTCGTATTCCGATCTGTGTCCAATCAATCTGACACAATACACTCCTAAAGTTCTCCAAACTCTAGGTAATTTCATTTTATACTCTCTAATGGATGATATTACTAACTCTCGTAGTCAATCCTCATCCAATTACTTGTTATGACAAAGTTAAGAAAAATAAATAAAACTTTGCATAAATATAACATCTCGATCCTCTATCCAGGATATATCATTTCATCGATCATATGCATGAAGGTAATGAGTATATCCCGTAGGATACGCATTCGCCCCTTTATGCATGAAATGAAGGTAATGTGGACTTTTCCCGTAGTATCCACCATTAACCTTTCATTCTCTTTCTCACTTTCTTTCCTTTTTTACTTTCTTTTCTCTTTCACTTTTTTTTCTCTTTCACTTTCTTTTCTTTGATGCGAGATGTTATGGTACAATAAATAATGGTGCAAGATGTTATGCTGTAACGACCCGATTTTTCGTTAAATTCTTTAAATTCAAATGCACAGCGGAAGACTCGATTTTTAAAGAAAAACGGCATGGGTTGGTTTAAAAGTCGAATAACCAAAACCTGTTTTACAACCCATATTCAGAAAAAGCTGTAAATCGGGAATACGTATTCCATCATCTAGTTTTAAACTCACAATCATACTTTAAATCATAAAAACTCATGATATTTAGACAAACACCCTCTCGGGCTAAAAAAGACACAAGTTAATAAAATTGAAAATAATTTACAAGCATTCTAAGGATGCTAAACCAAAAGAGTTCGATAATGTCCATTCACCACATCGACAAGTCAAGCAACACCACCTCCTCTACCACGCTTCTTTGGACGAGGTTTACCTGAAAATTTGTAAGTGTAGCAACATTAGCATAAAAATGCTAGTGAGAGTAAAACGAAAGCAAGTAATCCTATGAACTAAATTTCATACCAGAAATCGTGTCCAAAGGCCTAAAATGCTCATTACTACCCATATCCACACTTCCAATTTCCATACAATCAACGATAATAAATACTACCCGTAACCGTCATTCAATACCATAAGATAGAAACAAAGACTTAAAGTAAAGTAACATTCATTACTAAATCTTACTACACAATTCTAAAGAATATGTAAATGTAAAATTATCTATCTTTGTTACCAAACAAGTTTCATCGTAATGTGCTATTGTATGGATTGAAATCAACATACCACGTACGGTCGAACCATATCTCAAGTCACCATACCATGATACCGTATGGACCGAAGTCAACACACTATCATGTACCATATTACCATCATCGTAACGTGCTCGTATGGATCCGAATCAACATACCACGTACGGTCGTACCATATCTCAATCATCGCACCATGATACGTATGGATCCGAATCAACATACTATCATGTGCCATATCACAAATCATAGTACCATGGTACGTATGGATCTGAATCAACATACTACCATGTACCATATTACAAACCATCGCACCACGATACGTATGGATTCGAATCAACATACTATCATGTGTCGTGTCACAAATCATAGTACCACGGTACGCATGGATCCGAATCAACATACTACCATGTACCATATCACAAACCATCTCACCACGATACGTATGGATCCGAATCAAAATACTATCATGTGCCGTGTCACAAATCATAGTACCATGGTACGTATGGATCTGAATCAACATACTACCATGTACCATATCACAAACCATCGCACCACGATACGTATGGATCCGAATCAACATACTATCATGTGCCGTGTCACAAATCATAGTACCATGGTACATATGGATCCGAATCAACATACTACCATGTACCATATCACAAATCATCGCACTATGATATGTATGGATCCGAATCAACATATTATCATGTGCCGAATCAACTGTGATTTAGTTCCCCATAAATCATCGCACTATGATACGTATGGATCCGAATCAAAATACTATCATGTGCCGAATCAATGTGCTCAAGGTCTCCAATAAGTTAGATAATCTCCAAGGAATTCTACTAAGTTATTAAAGAACCTAACTACTTAGATTACACGAGTCATCACTCAAGTGTAACATCTAAGCTACTTTAATTTCCATATCACTCAAAGTAACTTAACTTCCACTTTTAACTAACATCTCCAAGTCACTTTACAATACTTCCAAACCACTCCGATGTTTCCTTTTCACCAAACTAACCATAATTCCAAATCCTCTCCACTCACTTCCGAATTAAAGTCTCCAACCAAACAATAATTCTAAGAAGCTAATTCCCTCTTAACATCGATAAACAATATCATAACAAAACGTAATTCATAAAATTACTAACTTCCCTTTTAAACTCACCTTAGCTTGTAGAAAAGCTCCGATTAATCTGAGGTTGTCAACACCCGATGTGATGACCCGTCACTTTTAAATAAATAAAATCAGAGAAAAACAGCGGAAGTCTTTTATTTTAAGAAAATTGGCGTGATTATGTTTGCAAATAGGTTAGCCAAAACCTGTTTACATCTTAAATTCAAATATCTAAAAACACAAGGAACATTAAGTTCCTATCCAGGAGTTCAAAATGATTATAATCATAAATCAACGACAATAAGCTCTTATGAGCTAATTACAAAGTACAAATCATAAAAATGATATAAAGTTCACAAAACCATGTACATGGATTTTTACATAACACATAGTCCATCTCGAAATCATCATCCTCTCGATCATGCGCGCACCAGCTCCTCTTCCATGATCCCAAACATTACCTAAAATGTTTGTAATATCATGAGCTAACAAACTAAGCCCAGTGAGAATAATAAGAATAAAAAGTAAGGATAGACCTCAAACTCGTCTTCCGATTTGTGTCCAATTTACCTGACACAATCAATCCTAAAGTTCTCCAAACTTTAGGTAATTTCATTCTAAACTTTCCAAAGGATGATATTACTAACTCTCGTAGTCAATCCTCATCTAATTAACTTGTTATGACATAACTAAGAATAATAAATAAAACTTTGCATAAATATAACATCTCGATTATCTTTCTCATCTATCATATGCATAAAAATAATGAGTACATCCCGTAGGATACGCATTCGCCATTTATGCATGAAATGAAGGTAATGTGGATTTTCACATTTCATCCACCATTCAACCTTATGCATGAAGGTAACGTGGATATTTCACATTTCATCCACCATTCCTTATGCATGATGAAGGTAACGTGGATATTTCACATTTCATCCACCATTCCTTATGCATGATGAAGGTAACGTGGATATTTCACATTTCATCCACCATTCCTTACATTCTCATCCTCACTTTCTTTCCTTTTTTACTTTCTTTCAATGATGCGAGATGTTATGGTACAATAAATAATGGTGAAAAATGTTATGCATATGCTTGCAAAAATAGATAAAGTAAAGTGCGAATATTAAAGTAATCGAAACCAACATAAAGTAAAAGACATAAGGTAAAAATAGATAAGAATCTCGGACGAATGATTTATAAATCGAACTCCGCTATCAATAATAAAAGTAGAGTCAAAACATAATGATTAACCTAAACCTTTAAGGATTCTAAACTTCCAATAATCCGAGGGTTCTAAAATACAAGTTGGATCTTTTAACTTCCAATGATCCAATCTTAGTTTCGAATCGAATCTAACTTAGAATCTTCTAAGATTCAATACTTTCCTCAAGAACTCCTAAGTTCTCACTTAAAGGATTAACTTCTAATCCTAAGGGCACTAACTCACATCCCTCTAATCTTAGATTCGGATTCTAGTCTTAGTTTCAAACTCTACAAACCTTCACACTCATTTGCTTTCTATAAATACTTTAAATCCTAACTATTCTCACCTTAGCCAAATAAGATTTTGCTCCAAGTTTCCGAAAGCACGATCAAACAATGATCCGAAACACCTACAATTAATTACATCTAACAATTAATAAATAAACATACATCGATCAATTAACATCTAAAAGCTCAAAACAACGAACAACCCCATAAACCCCACTATGAGGCTCTTGGCCCCTCCATAAAAAGTGGGTCTCAGGTTTGGTTTTTCGGCTTTTAGGTACTTTAGAGGTGTTTCGAGTTGGTTTTAAGCAAATTCGATATTCCCGATTTCAATGGGTATCGATAATTAGGGTTTTTGAACATTAAGCCCTTTCCCGAATTTAATTTAAATAAACATTAATTCACTAATTTATAACCCATATTCAAATCCCAAAAGGTAAATTTCAAACGGGAAGGGTTTCGACTGAAACTCGGTTTTAGGGTTATGGGAAAGTTTCCAAAAACTCTTAAAACTACTCCCGTATTTACAAACACCGAGTTTCACGGCAAGAAATCGAAAGGAAACAAAGAAAACTCCATTAAAACACTATTTGGAGCTTAGGGTTTAAAGAGAAACTTATCGAGAACTCCGTGGATCTCGAGTGGCAAGTACGATAGTTGGGTGGAAAAGAATCCTAGACCCGAGACCTTTCCGATGCAACCGAAATCGAGTCGATCCGCCGAGAAACGAACGAAAACCCAAAATCCCCCAACTCCCATTGAAGCCCACGACCTTGGAGAGAAAAGGATGAGAAGAAATGAAGACTTTTGGTCAATTGCTTGATTTTTAAAGACAAATGAATAGTGTTTTGATATTTTTAAGAAATTGGAAATGACGGTTGCGTCCTTTTATGACCTTTGACTTCTAAAACGAAACCCGATGCTTTTAAATAAATCTAAAGGTGATTAATAATTATTAATTGGCCTATTAATAATTATTAATGTCACCGAAGCGAAAATAAAACATTAAAACGGTTAAAAAGAATTTCGAGCAAAATTAACTACTAAAATCGAAATTACAAAATAATAATTAAACTAAATACTTGAATTGAAATAAATAAATAAATAATCAATATTAAACTAAATAAAAAAAAAATTCACTTCAAAATAACGGGACGTTACACCCGAACAATTCACAATCCTACAAATGAATTACACCTAATATCATTAATTAATCGGAAATCGAACAAACTACATCTAAACGCATAAAACGACGAAAATCCTGGATTTCCTCCCTATGGTGCTCTCGGCCATACAAGGGAAAAAGGGGTTCGGGTTTGGTTTTCCGGTTTTTATGCACTTTAGAGGTGTTTCGGTTTGGTTTCGGATACTTTGGAGGTTCACAACTACAATGGGTATCCGTAAATTAAGGTTTTGTTCATTAATCGATTTCTGAAAAATTAAGTAAATAGCAAAAACACAATAACCCTAACATCCTAAACATGGCCAAGTGAGGGAAAATCACATGGGACGCGTTTCCGGCTCAAACTCGGTTTTAGGGTTTAGGGGAAGTTTCTAAAATCGATCAAAACGACTTTCCCGATGGAAATCTTCAAGCTTCGGTGAACGAATTTGAAGATTTCAATCCAAAACCACCATTAAAATACTATTCACATCAAATTTTAGAAACTTTGTCATACCTTAAGGCCTCAAGAAAACGAGCAAAAAAATCGATTGTTAGGATGGGTAGAAAGTACGTCTCGAAAGCTTTCCAACGAGCTAAGGCACGATGAAAACGGTCGAGAAACGAAGCCGGGGTGACAAATTCTTTCTCTCCTCTTTTTTTCTCTCTAAGCTACGGGTTTGGGATGAAAAAATGAGAAGAAATTTATGATTTTTATCTAATTTTAGCTTAATAAAGGAGAAGGATGAATAGTGTTTAGATATTTAAGAAATCAGAAATGACGCCTACGTCCCTCTTTTGTTTTTACTTTAAAAACGAAACCCGAAGCTCTTTAATTAATCTAAAGGTGATTAATAATTATTAATTGGCCCATTAATAATTATTAATGTCACCGAAACGAATTTAAAGTATTAAAAGGATTAAAAGGGTTTTCGGACGAAAATAGCTACTAAAATCGAAATCACTATTTTTTAAATTAACCTTAAATACTTTAATTAAAGAAAATAAATAAAATAAAATTAAAATTAAAAAAAATTTACCCCCACAAGTAACGGGACGTTACATATGCATATGCTTGTAAAAGTAATAAAGTAAAGTACGATTATTAAAGTATCCGAGACAAACATAAAGTAAAGAGGCATAAAGTAAAGACATAAAGTAAAATAGATAGGAATCTCGGATGAACAATATGTCGATCGAACTCCGCTACCAATAATAAAAGTAAAAACATAACTTAAACGATTAACCTATACCTTCCAGGATTCTAAACTTCCAATATAATCCGAGGTTCTATTAACCGTTCTAAATACAAGTTTGGATCTTTTAACCTCCAATGATCCAACCTAAGCTTCGAAACGAATCTAACTTAGAATCTTCTAAGATTCATTAGTTTCCTCAAGAACTCCTAAGTTCTCACTTAAAGGATTCACTTCTAATCCTAAGGGCACTAACTCACTTCCCTCTATCTTAGATTCGAATTCTAGTCTTAGTTCCCAATTCTACAAACCATTATACTTATTTGCTTTCTATAGTTACTTTAAATCCTAACTATTCTCACCTTAATAAAAGATGACTTCGCTCCTAAATCCGAAAGAGCGATCAAACGAGCGGTTCAAAAACACATACAATTGAATTATATTACATAATTAATAAATTACCAACTATCGATCAAACATCAACTAAACGTACAAAATGACGAAAAACTCAACAAACCCTCCCAAAGAGGCTCTCGGCCCTCTCAAGTAAATGGGCCTCGAGTTTGGTTTTCCTGCTTTTAGGCAATTTTAAAGTGTTTCGAGTTGGTTTTAAGCAAATTCGATATTCTCGATTTCAATGGGTATCAATAATTAGGGTTTTTGAACATTATGCCCTTTCCCAAATTGAATTTAAATAAACATTATTTCATTAATTTATAACCCATAATTAAACCCAAGAGGGTAAATTTCAAACGGGAAGGGTTTCGACTGAAACTCGGTTTTAGGGTTAAGGGAAAGTTTTCAAAAACACTTAAAACGACTCCTGTATTAACAAACACCGAGTTCCACAACACGAAATCAAAGGAAATCAAAGAAAACTCCATTAAAATACTATTTGGAGCTTAGGGTTTGAAACTTTACTTACCAAGAACTCCGTATAACACGAGTGGCAAGTACGATGGTTAGGTGGAAAAGGATCCTAGACTCGAGGGCTTTCCGATGGAACGAGAATCGAAGCGATCCGGCAAGAAACGAACGAAACCTGAAAAATCCCCTTTTGCTCTTGATACCCACGGCCTTGGAGGAAGAATTGGATGATGATTTTGGTCAAATTTGGTCAAATGGAGATTTAAAGAAGATAATGGAATAGCGTTTAGATATTTAGGAATTTTGGAAATGACGGTTGCGTCCTTTTATGACTTTTGACTTATAAAACGAAACCCGAAGTTCTTAAACTAACCCAATGGTGATTAATAATTATTAATTGGCCCATTAATAATTATTAATACCATTAAAACGAAATTAAGGTAAAAAGGTAATTTAAAAAGATTTAAACCGAAATAAACTACTAAATTCTAATTTACCGATAAATAAATAAACTTTAATTACTTAAATTAAAATAAAATAAATAAATTTTTTTTTAATCACAAAATAACGGGACGTTACATAAGATCTCCTCTTAAATAATAATCTTCACTTTCAAGGATTCTAAACTCCCAAAATAAAGTCTAAGGTTCTATTTTCAAGTTCCTTTAACCATTCAATCTAAAAGTTTGGATCCTTTAACTTCCAATGATCCATTCTAATCTCCAAAACGATTCTAACTTAGAACTGTAAAAAATTCAATGTTTCCCTCGAGAAACTCCAACGTTTTCAGTCAAAGAACTAGCTCCTAATCCTAAGGTCACTAGCTCACTTTCTTTTACTCTTAGATTCGAATCTTAATCTCAACTTCCGATCCTACAAACCGTTCAACTTATTTGGTTTCTAAAACTACTTTAAATCCTATTTATTCTCACCTTAGTCAAAGTAGTTTCGCTCCAAGTCTCTGAAAGCACGATCAATCAACGATCCAAAACACCTACAATTAAAAGTATATCTAACAAATATTAATAAACCAAACATCGGTCAATTAACATCTAAAATCTCAAAACGACGAACAACCCTGGAAAAACCCAAAGGGTACTCTCGGCCCCTCTATGGAAAATGGGTTTCGGGTTCGGTTTTCCGGCTTTTTGACACTTTAGAGGTGTTTTGAGTTGGTTTTAAGTAGTTTTGAATTCCCGATTTCAATGGGTATCGATGATTCGGGTTTTTGGACAATAAATACTTTCCCGACTTTAATTAGAATAAACAATATATCAATAAAAATAAATCCCAAAACAGCCCCCATGATGTAAAATTTAAACGGGAAGGGTTTCGACTGAAACTCGTTTTTAGGGTTTAGGAAAAGTTTCCAAAATCACTAAAAACAACTCCCATAATTAAAAACATCGAGTTCCTCGGTAAGAAATCGAAGAATCAAAATGAAAACTCCATTAAAACACTATTTGGAGCTTAGGGTTTGAACTTTAACTTACCGAGAAGTCCTTAGAACATGGATGGAAAGCATGATTGCTAAGTGGAGAAGAATCCTAGGACCGAAGGCTTTCCGATGCAACCGAAATCAAGTCGATCCGTCGAGAAATGAACAAAAATTGAAAATCCCCCCAAACCCTATAGCCCCTACGGTTTTGAGAGAGAAAAGGATGAGGGAATTGTGGTCAACTTTGGTCAAATGTCAATTTAAAGAAGATGTGAATAGTGAATTGATATTTTAAGAATTTGGGAAATGATGGTTACGTCCTTTTAATGACTTTTGACTTCTAAATCGAAACCCGAAGTTCTTAAACTAGCCCAATGGTGATTAATAATTATTAATTGGCCTGTTAATAATTATTAATACAACCGAAACCAATTTAGGCTAATTAAACGATTAAAAGGTCTTTGGACGAAATTAACTACTAAATTCTAAATTACAAAATAATAATTAAACTAAATACTTTAATTGAAATAAATAAATAAATAACATTTTAAATAAATAATAAATAAATAAAAAAGTAACAGGACGTTACAGTAATCAAAATATTTTCTTTATCAAAAACACTTTTAACCATTTCCAAACAGGCAGTATAATTAGTTTCTCACAATATCATTATGCAAATTTCAATCATAATCTAATAGATAAACATTCTAGACATGATAAATATTAACTTGGTTATAAAATATCAATATGGAACTTTCATCAAACAGTTCATGTGCATAAACATACCTTGCCATTCATAGTTTATTGGAATGTTCAATAAGTTGAAAATTCATTAGAGCTTCATAACTATATTAGATCAATAGGAGATCTGACAATGGAAAGAAAAATGCATCCTATCACAATTTTTAGACTTTTGTACTTTGATTAGAGGGTTATAAAGCTTGAGATAATAGAGAATTTTTGTAGTTCAAATTTGAAGATGTTTATAACTAAACAAGAAAGGCAAAGTAGATCTCAATCATAAGGACTCAACACCATATTCATGAAATTGAAGGTTTATGAGAAAACAAAGATATATAAAAAAAGAGTATAAAAAATACCTTGATCTACAGATGAAAGAATTCCAGAAGATGAGATCTTGATTTTCAAGTCTTGATTTCAGATGTATATCATACAAAAAAGAAATTATGAAGGTAAAAATCCAATTGAAGTAAAAATAATGCATATGCGTGGAAATTGAATCGAGATGGACGACTGGAGAAGGAAGGGAATAATTTGATGGAAAAGGAAGGGAAGAGTAGGAGAGATACCTGAAGCTGCTATGAAACCCACGGGGAAGGAAAAGTTTAAATCCACAATTTTCAAAGGGGTAAAAAAAACCCTTACTCATGGGAATAGGTGATAGACAGGAATATGCTAACCCCAGGTAAAGCCCATAAAACCTTAAAACAAACATGGGATGAAAAAACTCAATCCTATTCCCACCCACCAAAACCTCAAACCAAACGGAACATTAGGGAAGTTCAACTATTGATTTTTAGTGGAATAACTTTTTGTTACTAGTTGAAATCAATTAATTAAAGGTTAATTATCTAAATGGCCCAATTATTATTCTCGTTTTAACAAATAGCAAGGCATTCCAATTATTAAGTAAATAGCCATAAGGGGTAAAGAGAATTATGAGAAAAAAAAAGACTCTCACATTAAATCAAATATTTAAAAAAAAATCACTCTCATATCTCTCCTCTCTTTTTACGTGCCTCCTTTTTTTTAATGTTACAATTTCTCTCTCTTTCATTCATTTCATATATCTCTCTCACTCTCATTCTTTCTCCTCAATTTCTCTCTTTTCAGAATTTAAAATATATATATATATATATATTATTTCCCCTCCTTTTCCCCCCTTTATCATATTCTCTCTCACTCCCTCCCTCTAACCCTCATTTCTCTCTCTCTCTCTCTCTCCCTCCCTCTCTCTCTCTCTCTCTCTCATTTCTTCTCACATCCATGACTCCATCTTTCTTTCTTTCTCTCTCTTTTTTTATATAATTTTTTACCATATTCATCCTCTACAAGCTCACCCTCACACATTTTTTTAGATTTTATGAATTCACTCTCTTTTCTTTCTCGTTTTTTCATGAACCATGTTCACTATTTTTTGTTCATTTTTTCCTCTTTTTTTTTTTTTTTTTAAATCTTAGATCTTGTGAATCTTGAAGATTTAAACAAATAAAAGCATACATCTTACTTTCGAGTTTTTCTTAATTATTTTTCTAATTACCACATAAATTTCCAGATTTTTTTTTGTTTTTTGTTGTGCTGTGCAATATTGATAATAGTGTATTCTCTAATATACGTAAAGTATAATATGTAGTATATACAACGTATGTTCTGTCTGTTTTACTAAGTATATATTATGTTGTAATGGCCCGTGTAATTGGAAATAGTTAGAAAAATAATTTAAAAAATATATTTAAGCTTAGAAATAATTTTAATATTTATAATGTGAATTGTTTATAATTGTTTTCCATTATTTGATTTTAGAAGAATTTTGCATGATTTATTTTTAAAGTTGAGTTGGTTAACTATGATTAAATTTGAATCAAAGATAAATGCATTGAAGCATAGTTGAGTTAGGGGAAGGTTTAGTTTGTGAAAAATGAAGAGTTTTTTTTTTATCAAATGGCGATGCATGGGGTCATTGTTTGGGTTAATACGAAATTATGGATAAATTGCAATTAAGTAAGCCTTATATATAATTTATTTTTGTCTTCTTCTTCATTTAACACTAAGAAATCTGCTCAAACTCTCTCCTCTCCCTTTCTCAACCATGACAAGAAGAAGAAGAATTGATTGGACTTTCTTGTTTTCTTGCAAATATTTTAAACATATTCCTAAAATATTTATTTTTTCTATTATATTAAATCCTCTATATAAATTAGATGCTATGTCATTTACTATCTCTAGTCATTTGCTAATAGATTGTAATGATTTTAGCAGTAATAAAAGTGAAGTACATCAATTATTTTTATCACATGAACCAAAATATTCTTCGGTATCTTCTCATTCCCAACAATCATTTACCTCAATTTCAAAAAGTTCTAAACTTCAATCTCTTTTGATTAAAAGATATAAAAATACAAATTTTAGTTCATCATCTTTATTTGCACAAAATAAATTGAACACATACTTTAATACCAATTTTTTAATACCCAGTCAAGATAATTTTAATATTCTTGATAAGTGGAAATTACACTGTAACGTCCCGTTACTTTTGAAGTAATTTTTTTATTTACTATTTTTATTTATTTATCTTAATTAAAGTATTTAGATTAGTTTTAGAATTTATAACTTAGAATTTAGGAGTTTATTTCGTTCGTAAACCTTTTTAATCGTTTTATTAGCTTAAATTAGTATTGATCGTATTAATAATTATTAACGGGCCAATTAATAACTATTAATCACCATTTGCCTAATTTAAGAGCTTCAGGTTTCGTTTTATAAGTTAAAAGCATTCAAGGGACGAGATCATAATTTTTTATTTCTTAAAATATCAATTCACTATTCATTATCTCTTTAAATACACTCAAATAGTAAAAATTTCACAAATTTCTCTTCTCCTCTCTTGCTTGGGCCGTGGGTGTCATCTTGGGGATGAAATGTTTTGAGTTTTCTTCGATTCTTGACGAATCGTCTCGATTCTTGGTGCGTTGGATAGCCCTCGGTTCATGCTTCCTTTTCAACCTACCAATCCAGTTTTTCCTCCATTTTCAAAAGGCCTTAAGGTATGAAAGAGTTTCTAAATCTTACTTCAAATAGTGTTTTAATGGAATCCATGGTTGAAATCTTCGATTTCTTGCCGAGAAACTCAAAGATTTCAATTGAGGAAGTTGTTTTAGGTGTTTTTATAAACTTTCCCGAATCTTAAAATCGAATTTGAGCCAAAAACCCGTTCCGTTTGTTTTTCTCATACTTTGTGATGGCTAGGGTGTTTTAATTGTTATTGTTTTATGTTTTACTTAACTTTTCGGGAATCAACTATTGTCCAAAACCCTAAATTACGTTTACCCATTAATAGTACTAACCTCCAAAGTACTCGAAACCAACCTGGAACGCCTCTAAAATGCCTAAAAGTCAGAAAACCAAACCCGATACCCTTTCCCCATGGTATGGCTGAGAGCTTCATAAGGTTAAAAACCGGGTTTTTTTTTGTTTTTTATGCATTTAGATATCGTTTGTTCGATTTTCGGTTAATTAATGTTTATTAGGTGTAATTTAATTGTAGGTTTGTAATTGCTCATGTAAATTATCCCTCGACACCTTGGAAGCTCGACTTCAATTCTAAGGTGAGTTTAAAGTGGTAGTTGGTAATTTTATGTATTGAATTTCATTACGTTATTGTTTGATCGAGGTTAAATGACAAAACAATTTTTTAGGAGTTAATACTTGTTGGTGAGTAACGTTAGGCTTGAAAGTGAGTTTGAGTGTCTTTGGAGCTAAATCGTGATTTTGGGTGGAAATGTAAGTTTTAGTATGTTTTGGAATTCTTGTAAGACTATGTAGAGTTTTAGAAGAAATTTGGGAGTTTAAGGTACTTTGAGTAGTTTTGGATCAACGTAGCTTAGAAATTATGCTTTGGAGGATCAAAGTAGCTTAGAAGTTATGATTGGGAGTTAACTCGTGTAATTCAAACCGGCTTATGTTCTTTAGTAGCATGGTAGTGTTTAATTTTGTTATTAGCTTACTATGAAACTATGTGATCTATGATATGGTAACGTCGTGCACGTGGTAGTATCTCGATGTGGTAACATACGGTAACACGTTATGAGGAAACATGATTTGGTAACGCCGTACGTGGTAGTATGTTGATGTGGTAACATATAGTAACACATTACGAGAAAACATGATTTGGTAACGCCGTACGTGGTAGTATGTTGATGTGGTAACATACAATAACATGTTACTAGGAAACATGATATGGTAACGCCGTACGCGGTAGTATGTTAATGTGGTAATATATGGTAACACATTACAAGGTAACTTGATGTGGTACGAAATATGGTAATATGATGTGGCAACAAAAAAAGTTTGAGATACGTTATATACTTAAGATAGTTTTGTGTAGAATGACTTAGTAATCGTTAGTACTTTATTTCAAGTCTCGAATTCATTACTTTACAGAGTTGGATGTTGATTGATTCATAGTTATATTTTGATTGTATGCTTATATGATAATTGGAAGTGTAGAATAGATAGTAAAAGAGTATTGTAGGTCTTTGGCCACAATTTCTGGTATGGAATTTGTCCATAGGATTACTTGATTCCATTTTACTCTCACTAGCATTTTTATGCTAATGTTGCTTCACTTATAATTTTTCAGGTATTTTTCAACGAAAGAAACGTGGTAGAGGAGGTGATGCTATTTGACTTCTCGTAGCGATGAATGGACATATTTTGTATAGCATTCTTAAAATGCTTTGTATATACTTTCCACCTTTCATACTTTGTGTTTTGAGCTTGGAAGAGCGTTTGTTTTAAAATTGTTAAGGTTTTATGATTTGAAGTTGTTTTTAGAAGTTTATTTTCAATTGGAATGTGCATTCCATGTAACGTCCCGTTATTTTTTAGGTGAATTTTTTTTTATTATTTAGTATTTTATTTATTTATTTATTGAATTAAAGTGTTAAAGATAATTTTAGAATTTGTTATTTAGAAGTAAATAGTTAATTTTCGTTCGGAGACTTTTTTAACTGTTTATTTAGCTTAAATTAGTTTCGATGGTATTAATAATTATTAATAGGCCAATTAATAATTATTAATCACCATTGGGATTGTTTAAGAGGTTCGGGTTTAGTTTTAAAAGCTTAAGGCAAGAAAAGGACGTAGGCGTCATTTCCAAATTCTTAAATATCTAAAACACTATTCATTTATCTCTTTAAATAAGCAAATTTGACCAAAGTCTTCATTTTTCTTCTTCTCCTTTCTCTTCTTGGCCGTGGGGTGCATTGGAGAATTTTCCATTTTTGGTTTTTCTTCATTTCTCAACGGATCGCTATAATTTCGGTTTCGTTGGATAGCCACGAGCCCGGGTATCATTTCCAACCTACCAATCGTTCTTTTCCTCCATCATTTCAAGGCTTTAAGGTATGTTTAACTTCAAAACCTAAAGCTTCAAATAGTGTTTTAATGGTGTTTTTTGTTGAAATCTTCCGTTTCTTGCCCGGGAACTAGGAGATTTAGATCGAGGGAGTTGTTTTACGTATATTTAGAACTTTCCCTAAACCCTAGAATCGGGTTTGAGCCAAAAGCCATTTATTTTAATTTTTCTCATGTTTGTTGTTGATGAGGGTTTTGAATTTGTTATGTTTTGTGATTTTACTAAATTGTTCGGGATTGAACTTTTGACCTAAACCCTAAATCATGTTTACCCATTGATATTACCAACCTCCAAAGTGGCGAAACCAACCGGAATGTCTTTAAAGTGCTTAAAATCCAGGAAAACAAATTCATTTTCTTCCTTTCCCTTGGGCTGTGGGCCTCTTAGCATGAATCCCGGGCTGTTTTGTCTTTTATTTTAGTATCGTGACGATCGTTGTTCAATTCGGTTAATTAATATACTTTAGGTGTATTTTAATTATAGGTTTTGTGCATCGTTCGTGAATTTCGGTCAACCGGTGGTTAGGAGTTGACTACTTTTATAAGGTGAGTTTAAAATGGTTGTGATTACTTTTATGTTTCCGAATTGCTTGACGTTTATGTTAAATCGAGGTTAAGAGGGTTATTAGACTTTAGAACTTTCCAAGAATGTATGTTAATTGCGAGTTAAGGAAAGTGCATAAGGAGTTTAGTTAAGATTGGTTGTTGCTTAAAGTAAGATGCTTTTGAGTGGTTATAGAATAGTTAAAAGAACTTTGGAGAGATTCTTGTGTAGAATTGAGTTAGTACGTTATTATTAGTGATGAGATTCACTTTTAGGTGTTACTAAAGAGAGTAGTAAGTTTTGCATATTGTTATGCACGGATGTCACGGTGACAGTGAGGTCACGGAATGTTTGTGATTGGTGACTTGCATATTGTTATGCACGGATGTCACGGTGACAGTGAGGTCACGGAATGTTTGTGATTGGTGACTTGCATATTGTTATGCACGGATGTCGGGGGTGACAGGAGGTCACGGAATGTTTGTGATTGGTGACTTGCATATTGTTATGCACGGATGTCACGGTGACGGTGAGGTCACCGGAATGTTTGTGATTGGTGACTTGCATATTGTTATGCACGGATGTCACGGTGACGGTGAGATCACCGGTATGGTTGTGATTGGTGACAAGTGGTCACGGATGAAATGAGAAATTTACTTTGTTATTTACTTTGTTAATTTCTTTGTCATTTACTTTGTTAAGCACTAGTACCTACTTTAACTACGGGCTTGAATGTTTACTTTCCGAATTTACGAGATAGTATAATGGTTTGATCTTTTATGTAAAGTACATGGGATTATCGATTGGGTAGTGCAAAAGTACATTAGATTTATTTGGACACATTCTCCGATATGGATTTTGGTTCATAAAAGTGCTTGCATCCATCTTATTCTCACTAGCATTGTTTGCTAATGGTGCTACACCACTTTATTTTCAGGTAATACTCGTGGTAGAGGACGAGGTCGTGGAGGTGGTGTTGCGTGATCTCGAGTGAATGCTTATGGATATTTGGACTAGTAAATCTAAGTTTGGAGCATTTTAAGAATGCAATATATACATATAAACTTGAAATAAATTCCTAAAACTTGTATTTTGTAGCTCATGAGAGCCTAAGGTCGGTTATATGTATATTTTGAGTTTACTTTCTCTGATTTGAGTATATTCTGGAGTAGGAATATATGTGATTAAAATTCTTTGAGATGTGTTCTTAAAAACAGGTTTAGTGAGTTCGTATTTTAAACGGATCCACGCGAAATTTTTGTAAAAATAAGTCTTCCGCTGTTTTACTTCTGATTTAAAGATTTGTGAAAATTCGAGTCTTTACATTCCATTTTTATCATTTTCTCTGATTGAGAATGTAAAACAGGTTTTGGATAGTCAAATATTAAACGTACCCATGCCATTTTTTTAAAAAACCAAGTCTTCCGTTGTTTATTTGAATTTAAAGAACGGATTTGGGTCGTTACATACACTCACAAACATTTTTTATTCTTTCAATTATGGTACATGATCTTTTAACATGTACAGTGCCTACTCCAAGTCAGCTTGTAGTGCAGGTAACATGTTTTAGAAGAAAGACGGACTAGACTTTCATCAGAAATATTAGAAGCACTGATTTGTTTGAAAGATTGGGAAAATGAATTCTTTCAAAATGATATCACCAACAATATAGAGCAAGCATTCGACAAGGATGATGAAGGAAATTGAAACATAAAGATGCTGGTTATTTGGGCCGAAATTATCGAGCACAACAATTTTTGAATCGTTTGATTTGGAGCTTAAACGAGTAAATTACAATTAAAAGAAGTTGAGAATTTAGAGCTTAATTGTCAAGTCTATGAAACTAAAGGAACTTCTAATATTTCTTAGGTTAAAGGCAAAGATGACCCCTGCGCTTTAAAGTTTTTTCAATTTACACCCCTAGATTTCTAATTTGAAAATTTCACCCCTACACTTTGATAAGCCATCAAAAGTTATCTTTTCCATTCAAACTAACAGTTGCCCTATTTTTTTTTTAAAGTATTTTCTATTGTTTTTATTATATGTTTCTACCCAAAGGTTAAAATTAACCCAACTAAAAAATACTAACCTTTTTATTTGACTTTTTGGACAAATGTTTATTCTTAAACGTTTTTTGTTTTTTAACTATATAGAAAGACTTTCAAGTTTTACTTTTCATCTTTCTTTCTCCATCGCCATAAGCAGAGTCTTCTCCATGAGCAAAGTCTTAAAGCTATTAACTTCATCTTTCTTTTTGTGTGAATCTAAATTTACCTGGACACCGCTCCTTCCTGCCCTAAATTGTATTAGTTGAAAATCACGCCCTTTGAAATCAATCTCAAGGAGAAAACCACTCAACTCTTGTCTCTATATCCGAAGTAGAACATCAACAAGATCCTTCTGTTCTTCACTTCCTTCAAATTCATAGGTTCTTGTAATGACCCGCTTTCCGTTAAATTCTTTAAATTCAAATGAACAGCAGGGACACAATTTTTTAAAGAAAAACGGCATGGGTTCGTTTAAAAATCGGATAACCAAAAATCTTTTTACAACAACCCATATTCAGAGAAAGCGATAAATCAGGAATGCGCATTCCAACATATAGTGTAAACTTCCAAAAGAGATTTAAATCATAAAACATGTACAGATTTTAAACAAATACCCTTTCGGGCTAAAAAAGACACAAGTATGAAAGTTGTAAATAATTTACAAGAATTTCTAAGAATGCTAAACCAAAATATGTTCAACATTGTCCATTCACCATCTCGGCAAGTCACGCAGCACCACCTCCTCTACCACGCTTCTTAGGACGGGGTTTACCTAAAAATTTGTAAGTGAAGCAACATTAGCATAAAAATGCTAGTAAGAGTCAAACGAAAGCAAGTAATCCTATGAACTAAATTTCATACCAGAAATTGTGTCCAAAGACCTAAAATGCTCATTACTACCCATATCCACACTTCCAATTTCCATACAATCATACGATAGCAAAATACTACTCGCAATAGTCTTTCAATACCAAGAAATTGAAATAAAGACTTAAAGTAAATGTAACAACTATTACTAAGTCTTACTACACAATTCTAAAGAATATGTAATGTAATATTAACTATCTTTGTTACCAAACAAGTTTTATCATAACGTGCTATTGTATGGATCAGGATCAATATACCACGTACGATCGTACCATATCACAAATCATCGCACCATGATTCCTATGAATCCGAATCAACATACTATCATGTGCCGTATCACAAATCATCGTAACGTGCTCGTATGGATCCGAATCAACATACCATATCACAAACCATCGCACCATGATACGTATGGATCAGAATCAACATACTATCATGTGCCGTATCACAAATCATAGTACCATGGTATCGTATGGATCTGAATCAACATATTACCATGTACCATATCACAATACCGTATGGATCCGAATCAACATACTATCATGTGCCGTATCATGAAAGGTTAAGTCCCCTAATAAGTTAGGTAATCTCGAAGAATTCTACTAAGTTATTAAAGAACCTAACTACTCAGATTACACGAGTCATCACTCAAGTGTAACTTCTAAGCTACTTTAATTTCCAAACCACTCAAAGTAACTTAAACTTCCATTTTCATCTAACATCTCTGATTCACTTTACAATACTTCCAAACCACTCCGATGTTTCCTTTTCACCGAACTCACTATAATTCCAAATTCTCTCCATTCACTTTCGAATTAAAGTCTCCAACCCAAACATTAATTCTAAGAAGCTAGTTCCCTCTTAACCTTGATAAACAATAACATAATGAAACTTAATTCATAAAACAACTAACTTCCATTTTAAACTCACCTTAGCTTGTAGAAAAGCTCCGATCAATCCGAGGTTGCAAACACACGAACAAACCACAATCCAACAATTGAATTACAGCTAAATAACAATAATTAATCGGAAATCGTACAAACAACATCTAAACTCACAAAACGACGAAAAACCCGGATTTCCTCCCTAAGGTGCTCTCGGCCATACAAGAGAAAAAGGGTTTCGGGTTTGGTTTTCCGAATTTTATGCACTTTAGAGGTGTTTTGGGTTGGTTTCGGATACTTTGGGAGTTCGCAACATCAATGGGTATCCGTAAACTAGGGTTTTGTACATTAATTGATTTCCAAAAAATTAAGTAAATAGCAAAAACATAACAAACTAAACATCCTAATCATGGCCAAGTGAGGGACAATCACACGGGATGGGTTTCCGGCTAAAACTCGGTTTTAGGGTTTAGGGGAAGTTTCTAAAATTGCCCATAACGACTTTCCCGATTGAAATCTTCAAGCTTCAATGAATGAATTTGAAGATTTCAACTCAAAACCTCCATTAAAACACATCAAGTTTTAGAAACTTTGACATACCTTAAGGCCTCGAGAAAACGAGCAAAAATCTCGATTGGTGGGTTGGAAATGAAGCTTAGACCGAGGGCTTTCCAACGGAAATAGAATTGAGACGATCTACCGAGAAATAAAGAAAACACAAAATTTGGGATAAAGGTTTTGTGGTTCACGGCTTCAAGGAAAGAAAAGGAGAGAAAAATGATAAATTTTGCCTAAGTGTTGATATTTAAGAGAAGGTGAATAGTGATTTTTTGATATTTAAGAATTTGAAAAATGACGCCTACGTCCCTATTTTGTTTTTACTTTAAAAACGAAACTCGAAGCTCTTAAATTAATCTAAAGGTGATTAATAATTATTAATTGGTCCGTTAATAATTATTAATGTCACCGAAACGAATTTAAAGTATTAAAACGATTAAAAAGAATTTCGGACAAAAATAACTACTAAAATCGAAATTACTGAATTTAAACTAATCTTAAAAGCTTTAATTAAACTAAAAAAAAATTACCTTTAAAATTAACGGGACATTACAGTTCTTTAATCTCTTTATATAAAAAACATCAATTCTTTTATAATTCTAGCATACAAACCAGTAATAAAATCAATCCAACCCAACCATAGAATAAAATCTGTGAGAGTAAAAGAAATTAATAATTCCATAAACTCAATCAAAAGAGCATTAAACCTTTTCCCATTGCCAGTCTTTCTCCCGAATTTAGCTCTACAAACCACATCATTCGTCACAGGAGAAAACAAATCGCTTGAATTCACTGACGATGATGACGAGTTATGCTGAATATTTTGAATGACCAATTTGATTTCTTCATATCTAATAGAACGAAAAAGATTGAACCCTTAGGTTGGTTAAAACATGAATACGTCACTCAAACTTGATTTGGGTCGGTTAGAGATCATGTGTTTTCATTATTCATGAGCTATATCAGTGCAGTAAAAAATTGAGATGGTACTGAAGTGGACGAGGAAGAAAGCGCCATGATGATTAACGTAATTTACTAAGGTAAGTCTTTTTTGTTTAGGTTAATTTTAACCTTGGTTAGAAAATTATAAATAAAAATAAGAGAAAATATTATAAAAATATGGTTGCTGTTAGTTTGGATGGAAAAGATAACTTTTGATAGCTTATCAAAGTACAGGGGTGAAGATTTTCAAATTAAAAATGTAGGGGTATAAATTAAAAAAGTTCTAAGTGCAGAGGTCATTTATGCACTTGACCCGATTTCTTATTCAAAACCTATAACACATTTCTCATTTTTTACGGACTGATGTGATTGAACTTCAACCAAAGCTACTCTCATTAAGTCATATTAAATATTCTACTCAACCAAGCATCTCAAGTCATAATAAAAAGTACAATTTTCAATTTTTGTACTTTTACTTCTCATTCCCAGCTCCCAAATCCCAATGGTTCAATTCCTCTTTGTTTTTTTTATTTGTTTTTTTTTTCACTTTTTACATTTCTATTGAAATTGCTTCTTTGTTCATTTTTAATTAGAATTCAAGTTTGTTAGTTGTAACGTCCCGTTATTTTGAGGTGAATTTTATTTATTTATTTATTTAAAGTATTTAAGATAATTTTAGAATTAGTTATTTAGATTTAAATAGTTAATTTCGTTCGGAAACCTTTTTAATTGCTTATTTAGCCTAAACGAGTTTCGATGTTATTAATAATTATTAATAGGCCAATTAATAATTATTAATCACCATTGGGCTAGTTTAAGTGGTTCGGGTTTAGTTTTAAAAGCTTAAGGCAAGAAAAGGACATAGGCGTCATTTCCGAAATTCTTAAATATCTAGAACACTATTCAATTATCTCTTTAAATAAGCAAGTTTGACCAAAGACTTCATCATTTTCTTCTCCTCCTCCTTCCTTGGCCTAGAGTCTCCTTCCCAATTCCCCCATTTTTGGTTTTTCTTCGATTCTTGGCGGATCGTGATAATTTCGGTTGCGTTGGATAGCCACGGGCCCGGGTATCATTTCCAACCTAACAATCGAAGTTTCCATCCATTCTCTCAAGTCTTTAAGGTATGTTTAAGTTCAAAACCTAAAGTTTCAAATAGTGTTTTAATGGTGATTTTGGTTTTAATCTTCCATTTCTTGCTCAGGAACTCGGAGATTTAGATCGAGGGAGTTGTTTTACATATATTTAGAACTTTTCCTAAACCCTAGAATCGGGTTTGAGCCAAAAGCCGTTTCCGTTAGTTTTTCACATATTTGATGATGCTTAGGGTTTTTCAAATGATATGTTTTTATGTTTTTCTTAATTGTTCGGGATTAAACTTTTGACCTAAACCCTAAATCATGTTTACCCATTGATATTACCAACCTCCAAAGTGCCTGAAACCAACTCGAAACCCTTGTAAAGTTCTTAAAAATCCGAAAAACCAACTTCCCCTTTTACTTTCCTTGGGCCATGGGCCTATTGGATGCATTTCTGGGCTGTTTTTTCTTTTATTTTAATGACGTGACGATTGTTGTTCAATTCGGTTAATTAATATACTTTAGGTGTATTTTAATTATAGGTTTTGTGCATCGTTCGTGATTTCGGTCAACCGGCGATTAGGAGTTGACTTCTATAATAAGGTGAGTTTAAAATGGTTGCGATTACTTTTATGTTTTCGAATTACTTGACGAATATGTTCTATCGAGGTTAAGAGGGTTAATAGACTTTAGAACTTTCCAAGAATGTATATAATTTGGGAGTTAAGGAAAATTAGTTAAGATTGATTGTTATTTAAAGAGAAATGTTATTGGTGGATTAAGTTATATTCTCGAGGAGAATTAGATTTCGGAAAAGTTGGAGAAGAGTATTAGATACTCCGTTTATTTTTGAGTGGTTATAAGATAGTTAAAAGAAACTTTGGAGAGATTCTTGTGTAGAATCGAGTTAGTACGATATTATTAGTAATAGGATTCACTATTTGGTACTACCTAAGGGAGTAGTACGTATGGCATTATGAACGGTGACAGTGAGGTCACGGTACGATTGTGATTGGTGACAGTGAGGTCATGGTACGATTGTGATTGGTGACAGTGAGGTCACGGTGACAGTGAGGTCACGGTACGATTGTGATTGGTGACAGTGAGGTCACGGTGACAGTGAGGCCACGGTACGATTGTGATTGGTGACAGTGAGGTCACGGTACGGTTTGTGAATGGTGACAATGTGGTCACGATGTGAATATGAATGGTGACAAGTGGTCACGGTTAAATTATGAAATTACTTTGTTATTTACTTTGTTATGTTTTAGTACTTTATTTCACGAGCTTGAATGTTTACTTTTCGAAATTACGATATAGTTGAATGGGTTTGATTTTCTTATGTAAAGTACTTGGGAATATGGAATGGGTAGTAAGACCATATTAGGATTTTGGACACATTTTCCGATATGTGATTCGGTCCATAGAAGTGCTTGCATCCATCTTATTCTCACTAGCATTTTTATGCTAATGTTGTTACACTCAAACATTTCAGGTAATACTCGTGGGAGAGGACGAGGTCGTGGAGGTGATGTTGCTTGATCTCGAGGGGATGACTTTTGGGACATGGACTTGCATGTATATTTTGGGAGCATTCTACGAATGCTTGATAAAAATCATATGTCATTACTTTTAAACTTGTATTTATAGCTCATGAGAATTTAATAACTGTTGTATATTATTTCGTATTATTTTCTCTTATTTTGGGTATAAAATGGAGTGAAATGTCGTTTGTTTTAAATTCTCTGGATTGAGCCCATGTAAACAGGTTTAGAAAGTTCGTATTTTAAACAGATCCACGCCAAATTTTCGTAAAAACAAGTCTTCCGCTGTTTTGCTTATGATTTAAAGATTTGAGAAATTCGAGTCTTTACATTAGTTTTTAATTTTTTTCATTAAATGAATGATTTTTTTAAGTTATGTAAACTTTTATTATTTTTAAAATTAATTATTAAATAAGTGTCTTTTTAAAATATCCTTATGTATTAAACAACATCTCAAATAAAATAATTATACTTCTAATTTGATTTTTTATATTACTATTATATATATTACGATAGTGATAATCATTTGAGAAAAATAAGTAAAGACAATAAAAGTGGAAAAAAAGTCTCATTAGAAATGTGGGGAAGAAGGGAAGGGATACAAGAAAAAAAAAATATAGGCACTAAATTGATACTGACACATGACATTTCTTAGTATTCACAATACTTTCATTCTTTTATTTGTAAAATTTTAAGTCTTACTGTTTAGAACTAAAATATTCAACATGCCACTCCCATTTTTTTTCATTTTGAAATGTTTTAAATAATTAAATTATTAGGTTGGATTTATATTTAACATCTATACATTTTTAAGTATAATTAAAATATAATCCTCAATGTTAATTGATACCATTTAAGTTTAAGGAGTGTTCAATCAGATGCTCGTCTAGTTTTGGTTTCCCATCAAAAAACGATTTTTATTTTACTTTTTGAAATAATTATTCATAATGATTAAAAATTTGCTTATTATTTTTTGATATATATCATTGTGGTATTCAGTTATAAGTACTATATTAATTAATGTATATTTTTTTTTGTAAATTTATTGGATAAGTGAAATATATTTTAATAAATTATTAAAAAAGATATTAGTTATAGAGTGTTATATGTATATAAAAAAATTGCTACTTTGTATTTGTATTAAAATTTACTATTTTTAGAACTTTTTTTATTTAAATAATTATATCCGAACTTCTTATTTTGTGTTTGTAGTAAAATAAAGAGAGATGTGAAAACATCAAGAATAATGAAATCTCAAATTATAAGATTGAAAAAAATCTTTGATTCTTCAACTTGAGGCCAACCCAACTCAACACTGTTGGCTTCTGTCCAAAATCTTATGTAATATGTTGAGACTATAAACAAATAAAAGATTATTATTTACTTAGTAATATTTACATTGTCATTTATTTCTAATAATAAATTTTATCCATCAAAAGATCCAGAGTTACTTATAATAATTTAAGGTGAACATTGGATACAAGAAGATTCACTTAAGTTGTAACTCAAATAGTCTATGGTATTATGAATAAAGGTTGGGTGCTTTATTGCTAGGAACACCACTAACATGACCCACTTTTAAATTGGTACAAGTTATCTCATGTGGATCACTCATGTAGAGACATGTGAGTGTGAGTGAGGGTTTTGCTGCCATAGAGATTGTAGTAGACTGGACTAAGATATACTTACTGTCTTCTGGTAAAACGTTTCACAAAGACACTTTGTATATCAATTGGTTGATCATGTGCAATTGATCTTAATCCTGAGTGATTGCAAGAGACAACCTTTGGTTTGCATAGGGGAGAGAGACTCGATATAGTTCACTCAATATGCCTCTCACCTTATTGATCACATCTTGCAGATAGATGGAAACGTAATTACACAAGATTGGAATTCACTCCTTTCCTTATAAGGAAAATAGATAAGTAGTTCTCTCATGGAATGATTCAGGGCTTGAACAGTGGGCCCCCATATACCTCTTATCAAGGAACTAGTCAAACGCATAATGGAGATTATGTAAAGTTGTTCATTAGAGAATCAGTTGGGCTTAAGGAACAAGATGTATCACTGTAACGTCCCGTTACTTTTAAGGTGACTTTTTATTTTATTTTATTTATTTTAGTTGATTTAGATAGCTAGAGTTAATAAATTAGATTTTAAGAAGTTCGAAGTCTTTTGTTGATCCTATTTCCGTTAGAAACGTTTAATTAGAATCAAGTGCATTAACAATTATTAATGGGAAAATTAATAATCATTAATCACTTTTATCTAGCTTAAATTTAATTTAGTTTAGTTGTTAGTTATATTTATTTTCACGAGTCCTTGTTCCGGTTTAATCGAAGAAGGACAAATTTTTTAGGGGGAATTTGGTAAGAGTACAAAGAAAAACTACCTAAACTATATTTATATATTTATCCATCTCTTTCAATCAGCAAGACAAAAATTAAAAGAAAACCTTTTCTCCCAAAGATCCACAAACCCGAAGCAAGAAGAGAAAAAAAAAGGGAAAGAAAGTTTCAGTTCTGCGTCGTTTCTCGGCCGATTTCTTCCGTGTCTTAGCTCGTTGGAAAGCTCTCTCTACGTAATTTATATTCATCCTACTTATTGAGCCATTCCATCCAATTTCCAGAGGTTAAAAGGTGAAGTAAATTTCAGAATTTATGGGTTTTGTTGTTTAGGTTTTCAATTCTTAATCCTTGCTTCAATTCCTCCTTTTTCATTTTGTTAATTGAATTTGTTAGTTAAAGAACCTACCTAGGCTAGTGCATGCTCATCATGGCCAGAATTAAGAATCAAATGAAACCCGAACCCCTTGAATTGTCTCAAAATTGTGGCTGTCTTATAAGGGGATTTACCATGTTTATTTTTCAATTTCTTTGAATTTGAGAGGGAAATTCGTATTCTAAAGCTTTCAATTATGTTACCCATTGAATGTATCATGCCCTAGCCTACATGAAACCAACCCTGATTGATCGTAAGTCATCTAAAAAACGAAAGAATTCTAAATTTAAAAACAGTGGGCTGCTATGTTTTTCTTGTATTTAAAATTGTGTTTTCTTTACTTGGGGGGAAAATTCATCACCTAGAACCTAAATCAATCCTAACCAATGATAGTACCTTTATTCTAAACTAACCATAAGCAACCTAGATTTCCTTTAGAGTACCAAGAAGCCGAAAATTCGAACCCGAACCCCTCCCCCAGTTTTTGGGCCGAGAGCTCCTTAGCCAAGACCCGGGCTGTTTTCGTCTCTTTACATATTTAATTGTTGTTCGTTCATTACGTGGAAAATTAATAATTTTAGGTGTAATTTTGATATAGGTTTTAATCCACGAGCAATCGTTAACGCGACCGACAAGTGGCAAAGTCCTACACATTACAAAGGTGAGTTTAAAATGGATGTTAGGTAGTTTTATGCGTTCAAATTACAAAATGTTATGTTTGATCAAGGTTAAGAATCTTACCCTATATTGAGTGTTGTGTATGTTGGGAACTAGATTGGAGTTAAGGAACAAGGTTTGGATATTAATTGTTGGTTAGTGACAAATCCTTGGGAGTGAGTGTGAAATTTACGTATACTAGTTACTTTGGGAGTTGTAAGAGAATAGGAAGTGTGGGTATGCTTGAGTTAGGACATTTGCAAATTTTAGCAAGGACTGATGATTTTGGGTAAGGTTAAAGGTAAGGAATCTTGAGTAAGTGTTGTTAAGGCTACTAGGAGAAGGAAATTTGAGAGCTAATATTGCTTCTAGGCAGTTTCCTTGTAATTAATAGTGTAGAGAATCAATTGAGGTATGGTTACTTACTTGGGAGAAATTGTGATACTTGTGACATCGAAAGCGGTGGGAATTCGCTATTTAGTGTTACCGAAGGGTTGTAGCACATGTGTAACGTCCCGTTATTTTGTGATAAAAAAAAACTTTTATTTATTTTATTTCAATTTAAGTAATTTAAGTTTATTTATTTATCGGTAATTTAGAATTTAGTGGTTTATTTCATTTTAAGTCATTTTAATGGCTTTATTTATTTAAATACGTTTTAATGGTATTAATAATTATTAACGGGCCAATTAATAATTATTAATCACCATTGGGATAGTTTGAGAAGTTCTGAATTCGTTTTTAAGCCAAAAGTCATAAAAGGACGTAATCGTCATTTCTAAAATTCTTAAAATATCTATTTACTATTCCCTTTCTTCTTTAAATCACCTTTGACCAAGCAAATTGACCACAACTTCATCTTTTTCTCCTCTCAATGTCGTGAGTCCAAGGAAGGGAAGAAAATTTTTTGGGCTTTCTTTGTTTCTCAACCAATCGACTTGATTTCGGGTGCGTTGGAAAGATCTCGGGTCTAGGATTCTTCTCCAACTAACCATCGTACTTGCCACTCGTGTTTTACGGAGTTCTCGGTAAGTAAAAGCTTGAAACCCTAAGCTCCAAATAGTGTTTTAATGGAGTTTTCTTTGAATTCTTTCGATTTCTTGCCGTGAAACTCGGTGTTTGTAAATACGGGAGTAGTTTTAAGAGTTTTTGGAAACTTTCCCATAACCCTAAAACCGAGTTTCAGTCGAAACCCTTCCCGTTTGAAATTTACCCTTTTGGGATTGAAATTGGGTTAGAAATTAATGAATAAATGTTTATTTAAATTCAATTCAGGAAAGGGATTAATGTTCAAAAACCCTAATTATCGATACCCATTGAAATCGGGAATATCGAATTTTCTTAAAACCAACTCGAAACACTTTTAGATTGCCTAAAAGCCGGAAAATCAAACCTGAGGCCTATTTTCCTTGTGATGGCCGAGAGCCTCTTGTGGGGTTTTGTTGGGTTTTTCATCGTTTTGTATGTTTGGTTGTTGTTTGATCGATAGTTGGTAAATTATTGATTTTGAGTTATAATTCTAATTATAGGTGTTTTTGAACCGCTCGCTTGATCGCTCTTTCGGACTTAGGAGCAAAGTCATCTTTTAATTAAGGTGAGAATAGTTAGGATTTAAAGTATTTATAGAAAGCAAATGAGTGTGAAAGTTTGTAGAGTTTGAAACTAAGATTAGAATCCGAATCTAAGATTAGAGGGTTGTGAGTTAGTGCCCTTAGGATTAGAAGTTAATCCTTTAAGTGAGAACTTAGGAGTTCTCAAGGATAGTATTGAATCTTAGAAGATTCTAAGCTAGATTCGATTCGAAACTAAGATTGGATCATTGGAAGTTAAAAGATCCAGCTTGTTTTTAAACGATTAATAGAACCTCGGATTATATTGGAAGTTTAGAATCCTTGAAGGTATAGGTTAATCGTTTAAGTTATGATTCTACTTTTATTATTGATACCGGAGTTCGATCGACATATCGTTAGTCCGAAGTTTACTATTTATTTACTTTATGCCCTTTTACTTCATGATTGTTTCAGCTACTTTAATATTATACTTTACGTTTATTTACTTTTGCGAGCATATCACAACATCTCGCACCATAACATATTGCACCATAACATCTCGCATTATGAAAAGAAGGAAAGAATGTTGGACCCTTCAGGGAATGTCCGCATCGCCTTCAGAGAGAGAAAGAAAAGAAGGAAAGAATGTTGGACCCTTCGGGGAATGTCCGCATCGCCTTTCGAGAAAAAGAAAGGAAAAATGAGAAAGAAAAGAAGGAAAGAATGTTGGACCCTTCGGGGAATGTCTTGCATCGCCTTCAGAGAAAAAGAAAATAAAGAGAGAAAAGAAAAGGAGGGAAGAATGTTGGACCCTTCGGGGGATGTCTGCATCACCTTCTTCATTCATTCATGCATAAAGGGCGAATGTGTATCCTACGGGATGTTCTCATTACCTTCATGCATATGATTGATAAGAAAGAGAATCGAGATGTTATATTTTATGCAAAGTCATTTACTTTTATCATTTTATGTCAGAACGAGTTAATGGAGGAGATTTGACTATAAGTGTTAGTAGTATCATCCTTTGGAGAGTATAGAATGAATTACCTAGAGTTTGGAGAACTTTAGGAGAGAATTGTGTCAAATTACTTGGACACAAATCGAAATGCGAGTTTGAGGTCTATCTTTACTTTTTATGCTTATTATTCTCACTGGGCTTAAGTTGTTAGCTCATGATATTACAAAAATTTAAGGTAATGCCCTGGCTAGAGGCCGTGGAAGGGGAGATGGTGCTGCGTGATCGAGGGATGCTGACCTCGAGATGGACTCGTTGTTGTAAAGTATATGTAAATATTTTTGTGAATTTCAAGACTTTGATGTTGTATTTAGCTCATAAGAGCTTTTGATGTGGTTTTTATGATATGAAATATTTGAACTCCTGATTTGGGACTTAAAGTCCATGTGAATTTATTAGATTGAAAAATTAGGATGTAAATAGGTTTTCGGCATGCCAACTTTCAAACAAAACCACGCAAATTTTTCTTAAAATAAAATACTTCCGCTGTTTTCTCTGATTTTAATTTATTTAAAAGTGACGGGTCGTCACAACATGTGACATTGAAAGCAGTGTGATTCGCTACTAAACCTTGAAAGCAGTGTGATTCGCTGCTAAACCTTGAAAGCGATGTGATTTAGTACTTAGTAATATCGAAAGGGTTGTAGTACATATGGTTTAGAGAGTGTGAAACAATTAGTAAAGAGTAATATATTTTGGAGCGGGTTAACTTATTTATGTTTTGTTGTATGTTTTGAGAGTGTGAAACAATTAGTAAAGAGTACTTTAGAACGTTGGACACATTTTCCGATTGGGACTTACCATAGAGTTGCTTACTTTCATTTTATTCTCATTAGCCTTATTCTAATGTTGCTACACTACAAATTTTTTAGGTACGCCTCATGGTAGAGGGCGAGCTAGAGGTCGTGGTGGTGCTTGACTAACCGGGATGATTTTGGAACATGGATTGGGGACATTGACCAATGCTAGTTTTATTTTGATGTCGTTTTGTAAACTTACATACTTTGTGTTCTGAGCTCAAGAGAGCGTGGTTTGAACCATAAACATGCATGATGTCGTTTTAAACTTTCTTTACTTTGGAAATATGTTTTTCCTGTTTTTCTGCTTGGGCCCATGTAAAACAAGTTTCGGTTAGTTTGATTTTCAAATGGAACCACGCAAATTTTTCATAAAATTGTTGTCTTCTGCTGTGTGTGATTTTAAATGTATTTAAAGGAGTTGGGTCGTCACAATCACTGAGGTTTAATCAGTAAATTACCTAACCAAGGATATGAACTACTTGTGAAGAATCAAAATGTAGTTAATGATTATAACCAATGGACATAACTATGTCTATTGAACTAAGAGTGCAACTCTTGATATAAAGTGGAGTTATCTAGGAGTTAATGAATAAGAATAAATTGATTAAATGATTTTTAAATAATTTAATTCTAGATCATTGCAGTTTAGTGCTATAAATATATTAAGTCCCCGAGCTAACGTATGTAAATGAGAACAATTATTAATAAGAATAATTCGTTTGGAAAAATGAATTTTAAGTAAACTAATTTGAAGTTGTCAAATTAATTAATGGCAGAAATGAATAGAGGAGTCTGTTTAATTAATTAAAATAAATTAAATAGAGGAGTCTATTTAATTATTTAATAAATTGAAAAACAATAAAAGAGTCTATTTAATTGGAAATTAAATAGAAGAGTCTATTTAATTATTTAAATGAGAGATTAAATAGAAGATTCTATTTAATTAATTAATTTTGATATTGCCTAAAATTAATGGAAGATTAAATAGAGGAGTCTATTTAATTATTTAATTTGAAGTTATCAAATTAAAGGAATGGAAAAATAAATAAAGGAAGTTTTAATTATTTATTAATTTAATAGAATAAGTATATTAAATTAAGAGCATATTTAAAATTCCCAATCACTTCTAATTTGCTTAGGCACGATCGCCCAAGCCCAATAATAGATGAAGTGGGCTTGTGAACCTTCTCGGTAAAGGGGCCACAAGCCACTATCAATAGTAAAGAGTTATTATTGAGTATTTTATTTATTTAAATATCTATGGGTTAAATTAATGTGATTAATTAAATATTTAGATATGAGAACAATTTATTTAAATTAATTTAGGTTAATTTAAATATGATAAAGAATATCTTAGATAATTAATTACATTAATTAAAATGTAGTATATCATAAATTATTCAAATACAATTTTGAATATTTTTATTTAATTATTTAGATAATTAAATTTAAAATTTGATTCAGATTTTAAAAGATTTTCTGAGTGGTCCAATTTTTCAATAAATAAAGAAGAGCTTAAAGAAACCAAACACACTGAGGTCAAGAGTTGAAAATAAAACTCAGAAAAAATCCTCCTCTTCCTTCCATTTCTTGCCACCGTCACCCACTGTTGTGAAGGGAAATAAAATTTCTTCCTCTTTTCTTTTTCCTAAAAAGATAGTGCCCACACGCTGTTCTCCTTTGTGTCTAGTGAGAAAATTTTATTGGTGGTCTCAGGATCGTAACCAAGAAGGAGGAAAAGCAAACACTTCTCTACAAGGGTATATTCTTCTTTTATGCATTTAGATTAATATTATTCTGCAAGGAAAGATGCTTGGGAATTCCGATGTGCAAATCTCTATTTTAGAGGTCTCAATATCAACAGACACGTGACTCGAAATAACTCGCGGGTTGTGTGATTCGTGGGTCAACCCAACTCGACACATGATCTGAAATAACTTGCGGGTTGTGCAACTCGTGGGTCAACCCAACCCGACAAGTAACCCAAAATAACCTACTGGTTGAGCAACTCGTGGGTCAATCCAACTTGACACGTGACCTGAAATAACTCGTGGATTAACCCAACCTGTCACGTAACTTGAAATAACTCATGGGTCACTTGACCTGTGAGCTGATGTGGGTCGGGTCACAATGGTTGTAATTGTGGGTCAATATGTTTCGGGTCAAGATGACTCGTGGGTCATTATGGATTTTGATTTTTATGAGTCAGGTTGACCTAGCACGACCCATTTGACACCTCTAGCTCCATATATAGATTTTCTTGAATCTTTATCACCTTGAAAATCTAAATATGTGTATCCAGTAAGGATCAAATCCTAAGCCCTATACACTAACTTATAATTCTTGTTCTTATAATATACTTGAGAATTGTTTTTACTGCAACCCAATGTTCCTTTCCAGGATTGGATTGAAACCTGCTGACTACACCCACTACATTGCAGATACTCGATCTAGTACATAACATTGCATACATTAGACTTCTTACTATCGAAGCATATAGTATCTGTCCAATTTCTTCAATTTATTGAGGTGTCTAAAGAGATTATTCCTTAGACAAATTAATTCCATGCTTAAAAGGTAGAATACCTTTCTTAGAATTTTTTATAGTAAAACATTGAATGATCTTATCAATATACGATGATTGAGACAGTGCTAGTTATTTCTTACTTCGATCACAAATGATCTGAATCACAAAAACATAACCAACTTCTCCCAATTGTTTCATTTAGAATTGATCTGTCAACCATTCTTTAACTCCTATTATTTTTTCATATCCAATTAACAAATTATCGTCAATGTAAAGAATTATGAAAATAACTTTGTCTTTTATGATACGCTTGTATACACAAGATTCATCAATGTTTTGTTCAAAATCATGGGGTTTGATTGCATCATCAAAGCTAATGCTCCAAGACCTTGACGCTTGCTTCAGTCCATAAATGGACCTTTACAACTTACAAACTTTTTGTTCTTGTCCTGGAGCTGGTTGCATCATATAGACGTTTTGTCGAGATTTTCGTAAAAGAAGGCAGTCTTCACGTCCATTTTTAAATTCTCATAGTAATGATATGCAGCAATACATAAGATATTGCGTATAGATTTCACCATGACAACTGGGGAAAAAGTTTCTTCATAATCAATACCCTCCCTTTGAGTATATTGTTTTACCACTAATCTAGCCTTGAAAGTCTCAACTTTCCCGCCTACACCTCTTTTTCTCTTATAGATCCATTTATATCTAATGGAATTTTCACCATTTGGAAGATTTATAAAAGTCCAGACATAGTTGGAATACGTTGATTCCATCTCGAGATCCATGGTTTTGAGCTATTTATTTTTATTAATGTCCCGTATTGCACTTTAAAAAGTTAATGGGTCTTCTTGATTGTCATCAGAGATGGTAATGTGGATTTTTTCAAATCCTATAAAGCATTATGGGTTTCTAATAACCATCCAACTTCCCTGGGGTTCCAATAAAGATAGCACCTAAGTTCCAGGTGTTTTGTCAACAACTCTTTTTTATTAATGAATTGTATTGTTATCACTTATTTCATTTAACAGCATTGCGCTTCTAGGTTTTGTATCTTTCACAAAATCCTCTTTGAGAAAAATATCATTTGTTGAAACAAATACTTTGTTTTCTATGAGACAGTAAAAACTAGCCACCTTTGTATCTTTTGGGAGCCTAGAAATAAGCATACTTTACTTCAGGGTTCTAGCTTCTTTGAGATCAACACATGAGCGGGCGATCCCTCTAAAATGTCATACGTCCATTCCATAACTCTTATGGAGTTTTGGAAATACGTTTGGATGGAATTACATTTAGTACGTATAATGCAGACATAACTGCATATCCCCAAAATGAGGATGACAATGTTGCAAAACTCATCATAGATCTAGTCATGCGTAACAACGTTCAGTTTCTTCTTTTAGTTACTCTGTTTTGCTGAGGTATTCCAGGTACTGAAATTTGGGATACTATCCCATGTCTTATCAAACAATATCTGAATTCTAAGTCTAGATATTCGTCACTATGATCTGATCAAAGTGTTTTGATAGTTTTGCCCAATTGGTTTTCCACTTCAACTTTATACTCTTTGAACTTGTCTAGAGCTTTTTATTTTTAGATCATTAGGTAAATGTATCCATAGTGTGAATCACAATCCGTGAAGGAAATGTAATATTCATATCCACCGTGAGTTTTGGCATTGAATGGTCCACAAAGGTCCATATGCACAAGTTTGAGTGGCTTTGAGGTTATTTTTTCTTTTCTATTAAAGGTCTTTTAGTCATTTTACCATCCAATCAAGGTTTACAGACTAGCGTTGATAACTCATAATTTACGCCTATTTCTAAGTGGTTTTATCTCCAATATAATTAAAATATGATTGTTAATTGATTCAAATGTCCATAATATTATTAATCTTTGAATTTCATGAATGTAGGTGAAAACGGCGCTCAAATCGGACTTAAAACGAAAAAATTATGCCCATTTTAGTGTTGAAAAAGTCACACCGCCGCAGCAATGGGAAGCCACCGCCGCAGCAACGAGAAAAATAAAAAAAAAACAAGATTTTTTGGCTAGGTTACGTGGTTGAAGAGATAAGGATCAGATTTTGCTCGAAAATATCACCTTTTTGCCTATTTAAAGACTCTTTTGAACCCTAATTCAACTCCCCTTCCTCCCCTATTTTTCATAGAACTTTTAGGTAGTTTTTAATATGCTTTCTAGCTAAATTTATTATTCCAACTAGAGGATTATCAAGGTTTGGTTCATAATTTTGTGAGATTTTGTTCTTCAATTTAATTCCTATTTTCTCTTTATTCATGTTTTCTCTTTGCATATTTTATTGTAAGTTAATTCTTGTGCAATAGGGCCCGTTGTTCAATTATTAATCTTGCATATCGTTAGTTAGAATATTAAATCCGTAATTGTTTAAATTATTCTAACACAAGTAGCATAATAGCATAAATTGATTAGGACACTTTTTTATTTATGTTATGGGAATTTATGATATAACTTAAACGAATCGGTAGTACCGTGTTTGTTAGTTAGAATTGGGTTCTTCTCTTCTTAATGCTATTAATGGGTTAAATCTTATTATCATATTCTAGGGTTATCCGTTAATCAGGGAATAATCAATGATCATATCTTGGTTATCGAAAAATTAAGGAAGAATACTTATAAGTTGTTGATTGGTTTTGACGACTTCCAACCAATTTAGAGATGAATTTAGGAATGCATGTTTAGTAATCGATGATCAAAGTGATGAACCATAACCGAGATTAACCTTTAGTTGGAAGCTTTTCTCTATTGATTTTCTTTCTTTTTAATTTATTTTCCGTTTTATTTCCAAAACTCAAAACCCCCCTTTTTGTTAACTTTAATTTAATTCCCTTTCCCTGTGGAGATCGACCTTACTCACCACTACTACAAAATTCTAAATTCCAAGAGTAATTATTTATTTTTGGTGGTTTCGACACCCATCAAATTTTGGCGCCGTTGTCGGGGAATCGGTTCTAATTAAATGTTAGTTTTTAATTTTAGTTTTTTTCTATTTGATGCCCCGCTCTTCTTGTACAGATGAATTGCAATTGATCTAGAAATTGAGAAGACGTCAAAGCACTTGAGGAAGAATACCAAACTGAAAAATAAGCTAGAATCCTCATCCTCTTCATCTGACGAAGAGACTTCGCTGCACAATATTTTTGAATCCTCTAGTGATTCTAAAGCCAAGGAAACGATGGCTAATGCTGAGAGAACTTTAAAGGAGTTGATTGCTCCTACACTTGATCATGAGCCTTTATGCATTCAATACCCTGCTCTACAGGTAAATTTTGAATTAAAATCTGGACTAATCCATCTTCTTCCTATTTTTAAAGGTCTGGATAATGAAGACCCCAACAAGTATCTGAAGGCTTTTCATGTCGCCTGTCAAAGCATGAAGCCAGGAAGGGTAATCAAGATCAAATTAAACTATCAGCTTTCCCATTCTCATTAATTGATCATGCTAAGGATTGGTTGTTTGATCTACCTTCTAATTTCGTGACTACAGGAGCTGAACTTGCCGGATTATTTTTGGATGAATTCTTTCCTTCATCTCGAGCCTCAAACATTCAAAGAGAGATTTCTGGGATTATGCAAAAGAACAATGAGACTTTACACATGTATTGGACTCAATTCAAGAAGCTTTGCGCGAGTTACCCACAACATGGTTTTTCAGAACAACTCCTCATTCAGTACTTTAATGAAGGATTGACATCGATAGAGCAGAGATTGATGGATGCCACTAGTATTGGTGCAATAGTGAATAAAACTCCAACTGAGGCTCGGAGATTGATCACCACCATGGCTGCAACTAGTCAACAAAGTGGCGCACTTCAAGATGAACCCAATTCCAGAAATATTTATGAGGTACGTGATTCATCTCTTGAAAATCAACTTAAAAATCTAACTTTTCTTGTTCAACAATGGGTAACAGGAAACATTCAACAAGTGAGGACATGTGGGATTTGTACTGCTCCAAATCATCCAACTGATTCGTGCCCTACACTTCAAGATGAATCACATGAATACGCCAATGCTGTAGGTGGTTTTCAAGGAGCGCCTCAAAGAAGGTACGAACCAAATCACTCTAATTCATATAATCCAGGTTGGCGGGATCATTCTAATTCAAATTATGCGCTGAGAGCTCCTGAATACTAACCATACTCAACCAAATATGGTAAGTCTTTAGAAGAACTTGTTCAAAGTATTGCTAATAACACAGAACAGTTTCAGCTTACCACTCAAGTAAATTTTCAAAAGATGGGAACAAGAATTGAAAATCTGGAAGTTCAAATAGGTCATATAGCATCTTCTCTAAGCAAGATAGAAACTCATGGTAAATTACCTTCGCAAACTTTGGTCAACCGAATTGAGAATGCTAGTGCGATCATGTTACGAAGTGGAATAACTTTGGGAGAGCCTATAATGAAAAAGATCAATCGTGCCCCAAACACCAAAATTGAAAAGGAAGTTGTCTCACCTCCAAAAGCTGAATTGGAGATTTCTAATCTAAATAGGACAAAATTATTGTCGACTCCTCCTCCTTTTCCATCTCGTTTAACTAACTCAAGAAAAATTGAAAATGAGGCTGAAGAGAACGAGTTGCTCGAGATGTTCCGAAAAGTCGAGGTAAATATTCCTTTGATTGATGCTATTAGACAAATACCTCGTTATGCTAAATTTCTCAAGAATCTGTGCACAAATAAGAAAAAGTTGAAAGGTAATGAAAGGGTGAGTATGTGGGAGAGTGTTTCTGCTGTTCTCCAAAAGAAATTGCCTCCTAAAGGTGGAGACCTAGGTATGTTTTCTATTCTTTGACAGTTAGGAGATATTAAATTTAAAAAAGCCATGCTAGATCTAGGTGCCTCAATTAATGTTATGCCTCTTTCTGTTTTTAAATCTTCAAACATGGGTGAATTGAAAGAAACTGGTGTGATACTTCAATTAGCTGATAGATCTAATGTTTATCCTAATGGTCTTTAGAGGATGTTTTAGTTCAAGTGAATGGTTTGATCTTTCTTGCTAATTTTTATGTTGCTGATATGGGAGAAGATGATCTTACTCCTTCTTTAATACTGTTAGGAAGACCATTTATGTATACTTCTAAAACAATAATTAATGTGCATGAGGGAACAATTACCATGGAGTTTGATGGTGAGATAATAAAATTCAATATTCATAACTCTATGGAACATTTTAGTGTCAATTCCTCAATTTATGGTTTAGCTGATTTTGTTGATCCTTTGGCTACTGATATTTTAATTTTTTTTGAAAATGATGAACAATAGGTTGCTTCTACTACTAAGCCCAAAATTGCAGGAATTAAAGCTGTAATCAGAAAGTATGTCAAATCCGTTTGGGACGCTCATTAAAGAAGAAGCAACACCGTCTAGCTCAAAGACGTTAAAGAAAAGCGCTTGATGGGAGACAACCCAAATTTTTTAATTCTACTTACTTTGTTCTTTTTTTTTTATTATTTTAATTTTTTTTTTCAAAAAAAAAAAAATTCTCGTTGCTGCGGCGGTGGGTCAATTGAAAAAAGGGCATTTTTCATCGCCGCCACTGGGACCAAGTGCCCACTCTCGGGCCAAAAACCCGAGAGTGGATGCCGCAGTGACAGATTTGTGTCGCCGCGGCAACGAGTTCGAATTTTTTTTTTAATGCTCTAGTTTTTATTTTTAATTAATGCTTTAGTTTTTTTTAATTTTACTTGTTTTCTTTTCTTTGTTTTTATTTTATTAGGAAAGGAGAAGTTAGGATCAAAGAAGGAATATGCATATTGAAAATGAGGTTTTTCGCCAAATTCACTCTCATTCTGGAGCTGATAGTGATCCGACTTCTGAGAATTGCTCATTCAGGGAAGTTTCCACTACCACCATGTGTTTAATTTTATCTCATTGAGGACAATGCTTAGTTTAATTTTGGGGGTAGAATTTCATATTTTTGATGTGTTTAATATGCTTTCTGAAAATTTTAGAAATTGTATAATGGTTGGGTTTGTTTACTTTTAATGCTATTGCAATCTTTGTTTCATGCTTAATCCCATGTTTTTTGTGTATTTTCAATCACGCTTTTTGCATTAAAATTTTTGATTTTGTTTAAAGCATGCTTCCTTTTTCACTTGTCACATTTTGAGTATTGATCTTGCTTTCTAATTGATTGAGAAGTCTATAGGATGTGATACCATTTAGCTTCTTTTTGTGAGATTTTGAGCCTTTTGAGCAATTATCATAACATATGCTCTATATTATTCTTTGCTGAGAGTATGTCATTCATGGTTGTTTATTTCTAGAACTTGCTTTGTTATGCATGTTAAAACTGTTTTTGCTTGATTTTTGGATGCTTGAAATCTATAAGTGCAAACTAGGAGAACCAATGCTAGCTTTCTAAAGGCCTACCGAACTTAATTCATTAGAAGCCGATTTTTTAGCCTTAACCTTTTCTTTGATATTTAGCCACATATAAATACCAATTTCCCTTTCTTTTGTCTCTTTTTCACCAAATTGAGAGGTTGCTATGGATTTAGAAAGATATATGTCTCATATTGAAAGAGTCGATGAAAGTGATGGACTGTGTTATGAGTGGATTAAAAAAGAAAACAAAATGTGGAAAAAGAAAAGTGCAAAAATAAAAAAGTTTGTCATTGAAAATCCGAAAAAGAAAGTAGAAAGTTGAGAAAAGAAAGTGAGAAGAAGTTGTCTGCTTAAATGTGAGAGGTTGTGATTCAAATGAAAAATATGAGTTTTGATTGAATTTATTGAATATGCTCATAGTAATCTCTCAATTATTTTATCCTAAATTTAACGTCTCGTTATTTTGAAGTGATTTTTTTATTTAATATTGTTTATTTATTTATTTATTTCAATTTAAGTATTTAGATTAATTATTATTTTTGTAATTTCGATTTTAGTAGTTAATTTCGCCCGAAATCCTTTTTAATCGTTTTAATATTTTAAATTCGCTTCGGCGACATTAATAATTATTAATAGGTCAATTAATAATTATTAATCACCTTTAGATTTATTTAAGAGCATCGGGTTTCGTTTTATAAGTCAAAAGTCATAAAAGGACGCAACCGTCATTTCCAATTTCTTAAAATATCTAAAATTACTATTCACTTATTCTTTAAATATCACAAAATTGACATTTCTTCTTCTTCTTCTTCTTCTTCTTCTTCTTCTTCTTCTCTTGGCTGTAGCCTTCATCCACCATGGATGAGGTTTTTCTTTTCTTCGTTTCTCATTCGTTTCTCGATGGATCGGCTTGATTTCGGTTGCGTTGGATTGGTAGGGACGAGAGCCACCTATCCAACCTACCTTTTCGGAGTTTCCCGTTCTCTAAGGGAAGTCCCAAAAAGTAAGTTTTCAAAACTTTTTAGGTGGTTTTGTTCGTTTTTTATTATAAATGGGTTTTGAAGTTGAAATCATGAATTTCTATCATGGAATTTGACGATTTTGAGCCCGGATTTTCGAAAAACACTATTCACCCGAAACACTATTCATCCGAAATCACTATTCACCCGAAAATGCACACTTGTTCTCATCTTAGTTATGAGTTGTAATATGTTGTGCAATTGGTGAATTGTAGGTGCGTTTGCTCGGTTGTTGATTCGTGGGAAATTGGAGATTTGGAGCAAAACTAATTTGGCTAAGGTGAGAATAGTTAGGATTTAAAGTAACTATAGAAAGCAAATAAGGATAATGGTTTGTAGAATTGAAACTAAGATTAGAATCTGAATCTAAGATTAGAGGGATGTGAGTTAGTGCCCTTAGGATTAGGAGTTAATCCTTTAAGTGAGAACTTAGGAGTTCTCGAGGAAACTAATGAATCTTAGAAGATTCTAAGTTAGATTCGTTTCGAAGCTTAGGTTGGATCATTGGATGTTAAGAGATCCAAACTTGTATTTAGAACGGTTAATATAACCTCGGATTATATTGGAAGTTTAGAATCCTTGAAGGAATAGGTTAATCGTTTAAGTTATGATTTTACTTTTATTATTGTTAGCGGAGTTCGACTTACGTATCATTCGTCCGAGATGCTTATCTATTTTACTTTATGTCTTTTACTTTATATCTTTTACTTTATACCCTTTTACCTTATGCTTGCATCAACTACTTTAATTCCGCACTTTATTTATTTACTTTTACAAGGATATGCAAGCATATGCATATCATATTGCATCATATCATTCTCGCACCATTCATGAAAAAGAAACGAAAGTGAAAAAGAAATGAAAGAGAAAAAGAAAAGAAAGTGAAAGAGAAAAGAAGGAAGAATGATGAACCCTACGTGGAGTTCACATCACTTTCAGAGAAAAGAAAGAATGTGAAAGAAAAGGAGTTGAATGAATATCCTACGGGATGTTCTCATTACTTCTAGATTCAAAAGGAGTGAATGGTATCCTACGAGATTGACGCATTACTTCTTCATACATAGGAAGTTGAATGGTATCTTGCAGGATGTATGCATTACTTCCTCATGCATAAGGCTGAATGAGATCCTATGGGATGTTCTCATTACCCTTCATTCAAGCACAAAAAGGGCAAATGCGAAGTCCTACGGGATGCTCTCATGCATTCATGTTTATGATAGATGAAAGAGAGAATCGAGAAGTTGTATGATGTGCAAAGTATATTTACTTTTCTTACTTATGTCATAACAATGTTGATGGATGAGTATTGACTATGATTATTAGTAATATCATCCTTAGAAAGTATAAAACGAAATTACCTAGAGTTTAGAGAACTTTAGGAGTGAATTGTGTCAGATGAATTGGACACAAATCGGAATACGAGTTTGAGGTCTATCTTTACTTTTTATGCTTATTATTCTCACTGGGCTTAAGTTGTTAGCTCATGATATTACAACATTTCAGGTGTTTGGGTCATGAGAGAGGAGCTGTTGTGGCTTGATCGAGATGATGATGATGCTGAGATAGATTAGTTGTCATTTAAAAGTTCCGGAACTTGCCTTATTTTATTTTGTTTTATTTTCGGTCTTTGAGATGTAAATTTGTTATAAGCTCTTAAGAGCTTTTCATTTCACTTTTATTATTATAAATCTCTTTGAACTCCTGATAGGGACTTGAGTTCCTTGTGTTTTAGATTTCAGAATTTAAAATTGTAAACAGGTTATGGATAGTCTGAGTTTTAAACATATCCGTGCCAAATTTTTTATTAAATTTAAAGACTTTCGCTGTCAATCTGATTTTAAATTATTTAAAAGTGTCGGGTCGTCACACTAAATGTCTTCCATCTACTTTTTTTCTAAGCCCCATTACAACCTTTAAAGACCCTTGGATTCATGTTTTTCGATTTCTTACATTTACGGTTTTGAATTGATATATTTGCAAGCCTATGGTAAATTTCTTCCATGTTTTGACTTGAGTGATATAGTTTTTAGCAACAAGCTTAGGTATTTGTTCGAAAATTCATGCCTACAATAGTTTACAAGGTAAATTATCATATAATATCAGATAATTGTATACTTTCACATCCAGATAATACAAAGGCGGTTTTCGGTACATTACCTGGAATGCGTATGGAAATCCGGCAAGCGAGTAGGTTGCACCCACTACCTTCGCTTTCTTATCCTCCACCATTGCATCATCAATTGCTTCCTTCACTTCAATTTGTTCTGTCGGTTTTAATTTTCCTTCAATTGCTTTTTTCAGCGAACTAAGCGTGATTGCATAAATTGTGTCAACCCAATCAAAACTTTCCCACATTTCTTCTTTTTCTACCAATGAATAAAAACTAGTATCGATTTGTTTTCTTCTCAATCCACCTATCAATACTAGCTCCACAATGTACACCAAGGTCATCCTCACTACGTCCTTATCGTCTGTCAATTCATGATCAAGGATCTTATCGTCTAAATCATACTTGTTTAAACCATACCTGGCCTCGAACAGGAACTCTCGTAGCCTAATCGAATGGTCCCTACGTATGAAGGGTTTCCCACGTGGCAATCCAGTGATACGTGCAAAATCATCCTTTGTAAATGTCCTTACCCGTCCTCTAATCAAAAAGCTCATCTCTTGGTTATTCGGTTGTTCAACCTCTCTTAGTAGAACTAGATGAATTAGTGGGCCACAGAACTTGAATTCTACATCAATTAAACGCCCAATGAATGTTTCCCTCAACATTGCTAGCTGTGTTGGAGTAAGCCGCTCCTTAATGTTCTTCACAGTGTTAGACAAGTGTGAGACCCCAGTTACAAAGGCAGAAAAATGATCAGCAATACTATATTTCAAAATAGCCATTTCACCTAAAGGACACAAAAGTGAAAAAAGGTCAAACAAAATAAACGTCAGATCAGAGGCTGTGATCGGTCTGATCAGAGGCTGTGATCGGTCCGATCATAGTTACAATGTAACAATGATCGGTGTGCTACATGATCGGACAGATCATAGTCAATGATCGTTAAGATCATAGTTAATGATTGGTCTGATCTCTGACTACGATCTAATCGATCATTTACTATGATCTTTGAAGGGATGATTTACTAAACTAGCGGAATTTGATTTAGTAAACTAATTAACATTTAATTATGGATCTATTAATATCATGCAATTTGTGAAAAAACATGTAGATTCATGCTTTAAATTTCGAAAATTAAAATCAAAACTTACATTGAGTAATAGATGGGGAATCGGTTGGAGGTTTCTTTACATCATCAAATCCTCAGCAACACCGGATCTTCTACGCTATATCCCGATCGATCAAACGAAACCCGATTGTGGGATCGAACTTTAGAAGAAATTGGGAAGAAGAAAAATATTTTCTTCCCAATTTTGAATAGGGAAAATCGGCACTCAAGGGGGGAGAGGAGGAAGAGAGAATTCCGAATTTCTAAGGAATTTAATTGTGTGATTTACGAATGACCCAAGCCTCCTATTTATAGAAAAATAGGAATCCTAATCCCATTAGGATTAATCTATAGAGATAAATACAAAAAGAAAAAAGATTATCTCTTTCCTTTATCTTGCAATTTCGAAAATGCCATAGATAAATAGGAGATTATTTTCTTTTCTTTATTTTATTTATCTTGGGTAAATAAATCTATATAATTATGATAGGATATAATTCAAATAATTATCTCCTACAAATTATCTATGAAGGCCAAAATTAATAATAAATAATTAATAAATCAAATTTATTTAATTAATTATTTTGGGCCAATTTCAATTGGGTTCATTAATCCAATTGGGCTTGAAACTCTCTCTTAAATTAATAAGTCCAACTTAATTAATTTATTTATTAATTACCATTTAAATAAAATATTTTATTTAAACAATTAATAATATTAATATTTTCTCCCGACTAAATATTATCAAATTATATTTAATTATTAATTTCCATTTAAATAATTTCCATTATTTAAATAATTAATAATAAATATTTTAATTATTAATTTCCATTAAATAAACTCATTATTTAATTAATAACTTTATTGATAATATTTTATTATTAATTAATTAATTTTAATTATTAATTTTCGTTCAAATAAAATTAATTATTTAAACAATTAATATTTGTCAATTAATTTCAAATTATTAATTACCATTTAAATATACTAAATATTTAAATAATTAATAATATCTAATTAATAATATTTCATTATTAATTTCATGTTTAAATAAACTCATTATTTAAACAATTAATAATGTTTATATTAATTACCGTTTAAATATACTCAATATTTAAACAATTAATATTGCCTATTTTAAGTAATTCACTTTACTTAAAATTTCCATTTCTTCTACTTGATTTCGCGACTACGATATTTGGGCTAGCATAGGGACCCGATGGACCTATAGATCATGGGCTTAATAATTAGTCAATTAAGTGATTAACTCTTAATCAGCAGTTAATTACTTATTATCTAACTATGAATAATTCCACTATAGATTCATAGCCGAACTCCCCTCACTATAGATGAGTTATGTCCATTTAGTTTATCTTTATTTATATCTGTGATATATCCTTCACGTGGAACCCTCATAATTACAAGCGGATAAATTTACCGTTTTGCCCCTGTAATTACCGCTTTATCCTTGTGTTTCCGCTGATTCTCCAATGAACTTTATCTTTAGTCGAACTAGAGATAAGTTACTTCTGTGATCAATAGAAGTCGTGGCGCCACTTGTTCATGTCTCAAATCAGTACATCAAGGGAGTTTCCTAAAGTTCCTAAAATGTTTAGGTATCGCACTGATACCGTTAATTTATAGGAAAGTTATGAATTCCATCTCGTGAATATGAGTTCCCAGCTACTTATCTAGTCATGTTCCCAAAACAGAAGTGTATTGAGCGTTCTTACAGATCGCTCTCAACCATGTGAATCAAAGAACATAACTCCATAAATAGGAGTCCGCATTTCACTCAGGATTGAGATCTATCACGGTTGATAAACTTAGTTTGATATTCGATTATTTCTCGCAAACGGTACTAGTGAGAAATTTGATCGAACATCGTGGTCCTGTCTTATACAATCAACATTGCATATGATACTTCCATTTCATGTCTCCCACATGAATGATCAGGATTAGATCATTTGTCTATAAACAAAATGCGAAGCTATCAACAGTGTTACCAGGATAAGGTTCCCAAACGTTATCCATTTACTGTAGACACTTTTAAGTTACTCATCTCGACTTTAATCCTCTCGTATGACTCACAAACTAAGTCGTGATTTCATAAGAGTAACTTACGGTTTTACTATTTGAATGTTTGATATTTATATATTTCCATATATTCCTAATATCTTCAATTGAATCAATCTAGATAATATAAAGAACTTATGTTTATTTATTTAATTTATTCTTAATAAATTATTATTATTAAATAATTACAAGTTCTAGGACACCGTTCCTAACAATCTCCCACTTGTCCTAGATCTTTGGAGATTTGACTTGTAATTCCAGTCAAACTGGATGACTATCAACTACTTAGCCATGGTAGTCATTTTAATACTTTATCAGTAACGTTTTCATCTGTTTAGTATGTAATTATTTTTTGTCTGATGTTAGTTTCATTAAGTTTAATAGATTTCATATTTTATCGCCATAAAATAAACTCTATTAACTATTGATTTGAAACCATCATGCTCATACACCTTTCATTTACTAACGACTTAGCAATCACGCGAATTTAGAGTTCAGTTAGTAAAAGCTCATTTTACTTATACTTAACTCATTTAATGTTTAATTCGCAAAGGCCTTTTGTCAAATTCTTACATGGAAGTAAATTCATGTTCGAATTTGAGTCTGTGCAAGTCATAAAATCTCCCATTTTATCTATGTGCACTAACATACTATTTGTAAATTTTATTTTAGTCACATTGATTCTAGGATTTTCGAAATTCTTAAGCTCCCACTACAAAGTAATTCTCCATTACTTTCATTTGTTTAATGATTACAATTTTATACTTCTTATTATTTCCAAAAATAATGTATAAGTATAAGTGACCCTTTTCAACTCAACTATTGAAAATTCATGTCATTTTTATTTCACTTATTTTGAACTTTATTCATTGATTTTTAAGTCAATGAGTTTCACTTGGACTTCGAAAGTCCTTTGGTTCCTATTATGACGCTCCCACTCAAATAAAGTTCTACAAGTAGTTTAACAATTTAAACTTTTAAATAACTACTTGTTTTTATTTTGAAATAAAATCATTGTAATTCTTTTATATCTTAAGTAAGGTTTAAAGCCTTCAGTATCACTGATTTACTGAGCTTTTCTTTAATAATTTATGAATTCAATTACTCACTAATTATTACTTTCTGATTTCTGTTTTGTTTATTCCATATCAGTTATTACCTTTAAAACATCCTTTTAAATAACTGAATGTTTGGAATATAAGAAATCGATTTAATGTTTACTTATCACTTAAGTTCTAACATCTAAATGTCCAACTTTAGTGATGTGTAAGTCTAGTTATCTTTGATAAATCAAAAGATATTCTATTTTACTTATCCCATAAGTTCGTGGATTAATATGGTTATCATCTCAAACTCCTTGAGAACCATCTTTAAGAGATTAATCCCTCTAACTTATTTAAGTAATTTTAGACTTAAGTATTTAAACATTTTTAAACCTTTATAACTTGTTTAGATATTTTGGAGTTTAGAATTTGGTTTTGGAATTTGTTTGTTTTATACTAAGTATTTTGAATAACCATCCAATCACACTTTGGAACTTTGTAATATAGTTGTAGAGGAATATCTACCTAAATAACTCTTATTTAAAATATTCCCAAACTTGGTTCATACGAAATGAGAACCAATAGTTATTACATAATTCAAAATTAAAAACAAATTGATAACTAAACTAAACTCGAAAACTATGGTTTGGGAAGAGAAATATTTTCTTCCCTTTTAGACTATTGTAAAATCGGTTACGAGGAGAATAGGAAGAAGAAACAGTTTTCAATTTCGAAAATTAAAATTAGAAGCTTTTGAATGAACAACCAAGACGTTTGTATTTATACGCAAAACAGTTTTCCAATCGAATTAGGAAATACTATTAAAATAAATACAAGATAAATGCCAAGAATAAAATCAAATTTTATTCCTTATTTATCTTACGTGCCGATTTTATGTGTATAAAATCAATAAGAAAAACTAATTTTTCTTTGTTTAATTTGTCTTTGGTTGAACATTCTTTTATATATTTATTTTAGACAAAATAATTCAACAATTATTTCCTAAAATATTATATATGAGTCGATTTTGGTATTTAATAATTCAAATAATTTGAACCAAAATCCATTGAATTCATTAATTCAATTATAGGTTCTTCCTTATTAATAAATCTTATTTATTAACTCTTGATATTTATTTAATTAAATCAATTATTTAAATATCATATTCCGATTTTGTATATTATTAATAAATATTTATTATTTTTTATTTAAATAATCGACTTTATTTAAATTAATAATAAATATGTTATTTACTATTATCCTTTTAAATAATCACTGTTATTTAAAATTAATAATAAATGTTAATTATTAATTTCCATTTAGGTAAACACATTACCTAAATAATTAATAATTATTTATCAATAATATTTTATTATTAATTACCATTTAAATAAACACATTATTTAAATAATTAATAACAATGATATTAATTTCCATTTAAATAAACTCATTATTTAAATAATTAATATTGTCGTTTATTTAAGTAAACTGCTTTACTTAAATTATTCATTTCCTTTTTCTAGGAAACATAGTTCTCATCGTTCAGTTTGTTCTTTCCAAGTATAATGACTAAAACAGATGCTATATTACCGAAATTTAAATAAACTTTATCTTAATAATCTAACATGCATTCAACATTCAAATACTCAAAGTTTCGACATATAATTAAATATGATGCATGAATGCGAACATATTAATGAACAGAAAAGCCCTAAAACATGTTACTATGTCACGATATTTTAATGATACTAGGTGAAGTGCCGTCGAATGATAGGTCGGTTACCATCATTAAACGAGATGCCACTCGAACAATTGACAACTCCAGAATAACTCATATTCCTATGTCATTGTTTATAGTGTATTTGGTCAAGAATTTCGATAACAAACTTTATCAAATTTCTTTTTAAGTGTGACCCACTAATTTAGTCTTTTAAATAAAATTGAAGAGTGTCTACGAAGTGTAGATTCGATCTTCAATCAATCTCATTTAAAATTCTTTATCCCTTTCAGGAGACCCAACTTGATATTGATTTATACAATAAACCTTCCTATGGGAATGAACACCTGCAGAGGTGTTACAGAGGCCATGTATAAATCTCACGTTTCGAGCCCATTAGTGGAGACCATAGGATACATTGACATGTTTCCTTCTCCCACTTAATATTTTGAGTTTAGGGTTTCATAACTTAGACTAATTCAGGCTAATTTATTAATCCAAGTTTTAATTAACCTAATCAACTTTAACTCTTAAATTGGTTAGATTAGTTTTATAAATGTGATTGTTCAAGTTTTCCTAATTAAAACTAATCACATTATGAGCCGTCTTAATAATTTTGATTTATTAATTTGAACTTTTCTCCCAGATCGCTCCCAGTTAGAGGCGCTCCGTGTTAGGGGAACTTTATGAAACCTCATCGCTGGGCGAGCTTTCCGCCAGGAGATCCGTTCAATTTAATTAATCTCAATTATTAATTTTTAATTAACCCTTAATTAAAAGTTTCTATTTGTTTATCTTATATGGATTTTGGCCCAATTGTTTAAACAATAATTCCATATTACAAATAATTCATTTAGTTTCTATTCAACTTTTAAACTAGATTTAACTTTTGAATTTTAACTAAATAAGCATGCTTTTAATTCTAAAACAATTAGAATATAATTTTCGATAATAACATTTATAAAATAAAATTATAGCATGCTTCACATACATTAGCATATAATAACACATATTATATCATGATGCATGTATGTACAATTAATTAAAATCATACAACCTACGGTGGGATTTTCTACATGACATACTCTTATGCATGAATATTATTTAAAAACAATTATATCATACATATAAAAATTTAAATAATAAATAGCTAAATTGACCGGTATTCTTGGCACTATTTCTAAAACGGAAAATTAAATTACAACTTAATTTAAATCTTCCATTGTAGAATTTTGAGGCTTCAACTTTCTCTCTCCTCCATGGTGTAGGCGTGGGCATGGGTATTTATGGGGTAAATATTATCTCCTTAATATTTCCATAAATACTTGTTTTAAAATAATTATCTTTTAATTAAATGGAAAAAATAAAGAAAAATATTTTCCATGTAATCTTATATCAATTTCTAAATTCATAATTTAAGATAGGGATATAATCTTAAAAAGATTTTATCCTTATCTTAAATAATTAAATTTTTAAATTGAGATAACAAGATAATTATGATAAAATATCTTACCATATCTCATCTTTTCTCTCTCTTTGGGCGTGGACCTCATGGAATGGTGGAGAAAAATTTTCTTCTTCCTCCCCTTTGGTGTAGCCGATTTTTGCCTCCTTTGATATGGGAAAATTACAACTTTTTCCTATACCCTAAAATTAGGGTTTACAAATTTTCTACTAAAATTTAAAATCCTAAGTGCCTCAAGAATACCTAAACAGTAAATTAGCAAACCTCCACAATTTATATAGCACAATTTATATAAACATACATAAAACGATTTTTATGCAACCCACCAAAATTTTTGAAAACTCACAATTTTGCATGATAATTAAAATTAGCTCTGATACCAATTGAAGGGATGATTTACTAAACTAGCGGAATTTGATTTAGTAAACTAATTAACATTTAATTATGGATCTATTAATATCATGCAATTTGTGAAAAAACATGTAGATTCATGCTTTAAATTTCGAAAATTAAAATCAAAACTTACATTGAGTAATAGATGGAGAATCGGTTGGAGGTTTCTTTACATCATCAAATCCTCAGCAACACCGGATCTTCTACGCTATATCCCGATCGATCAAACGAAACCCGATTGTGGGATCGAACTTTAGAAGAAATTGGGAAGAAGAAAAATATTTTCTTCCCAATTTTGAATAGGGAAAATCGGCACTCAGGGGGAGAGGAGGAAGAGAGAATTCGAATTTCTAAGGAATTTAATTGTGTGATTTACGAATGACCCAAGCCTCCTATTTATAGAAAAATAGGAATCCTAATCCCATTAGGATTAATCTATAGAGATAAATACAAAAAGAAAAAAGATTATCTCTTTCCTTTATCTTGCAATTTCGAAAATGCCATAGATAAATAGGAGATTATTTTCTTTTCTTTATTTTATTTATCTTGGGTAAATAAATCTATATAATTATGATAGGATATAATTCAAATAATTATCTCCTACAAATTATCTATGAAGGCCAAAATTAATAATAAATAATTAATAAATCAAATTTATTTAATTAATTATTTTGGGCCAATTTCAATTGGGTTCATTAATCCAATTGGGCTTGAAACACTCTCTTAAATTAATAAGTCCAACTTAATTAATTTATTTATTAATTACCATTTAAATAAAATATTTTATTTAAACAATTAATAATATTAATATTTTCTCCCGACTAAATATTATCAAATTATATTTAATTATTAATTTCCATTTAAATAATTTCCATTATTTAAATAATTAATAATAAATATTTTAATTATTAATTTCCATTAAATAAACTCATTATTTAATTAATAACTTTATTGATAATATTTTATTATTAATTAATTAATTTTAATTATTAATTTTCGTTCAAATAAAATTAATTATTTAAACAATTAATAATTGTCAATTAATTTCAAATTATTAATTACCATTTAAATATACTAAATATTTAAATAATTAATAATATCTAATTAATAATATTTCATTATTAATTTCATGTTTAAATAAACTCATTATTTAAACAATTAATAATGTTTATATTAATTACCGTTTAAATATACTCAATATTTAAACAATTAATATTGCCTATTTTAAGTAATTCACTTTACTTAAAATTTCCATTTCTTCTACTTGATTTCGCGACTACGATATTTGGGCTAGCATAGGGACCCGATGGACCTATAGATCATGGGCTTAATAATTAGTCAATTAATTGATTAACTCATAATCAGTTAATTACTTATTATCTAACTATGAATAATTCCACTATAGATTCATAGCTGAACTCCCCTCACTATAGATGAGTTATGTCCATTTAGTTTATCTTTATTTATATCTGTGATATAATCCTTCACGTGGAACCCTCATAATTACAGGCGGATAAATTTACCGTTTTGCCCTGTAATTACCGCTTTATCCTTGTGTTCCCGCTGATTCTCCAATGAACTTTATCTTTAGTCGAACTAGAGATAAGTTACTTCTGTGATCAATAGAAGTCGTGGCGCCACTTGTTCATGTCTCAAATCAGTACATCAAGGGAGTTTCCTAAAGTTCCTAAAATGTTTAGGTATCGCACTGATACCGTTAATTTATAGGAAAGTTATGAATTCCATCTCGTGAATATGAGTTCCCAGACTACTTATCTAGTCATGTTCCCAAAAGAAGTGTATTGAGCGTTCTTACGGACGCTTCTCAACCATGTGAATCAAAGAACATAACTCCATAAATAGGAGTCCGCATTTCACTCGGGATTGAGATCTATCACGGTTGATAAACTTAGTTTGATATTCGATTATTTCTCAAAACGGTACTAGTGAGAAATTTGATCGAACATCGTGGTCCTGTCTTATACAATCAACATTGCATATGATACTTCCATTTCATGTCTCCCACATGAATGATCAGGATTAGATCATTGTCTATAAACAAAATGCGAAGCTATCAACAGTGTTACCAGGATAAGGTTCCCAAACGTTATCCATTTACTGTAGACACTTTTAAGTTACTCATCTCGACTTTAATCCTCTCGTATGACTCACATACTAAGTCGTGATTTCATAAGAGTAACTTACGGTTTTACTATTTGAATGTTTGATATTTATATATTTCCATATATTCCTAATATCTTCAATTGAATCAATCTAGATAATATAAAGAACTTATGTTTATTTATTTAATTTATTCTTAATAAATTATTATTATTAAATAATTACAAGTTCTAGGACACCGTTCCTAACAATCTTAACGATCATTGACTAAACAGATCATTGTTACATTGGCTTTTCTAGGGCTAACGATCGGACAGATCTTGTTTGAATGATCATAAGAAATGATCATTCAGATCTATCATGCAAGTCTGATCATTAGCCCTAAGAGTTCAAACCCTAACTTCACTGAATCGAAAATACATACCTATTATCGTTTGAGGATTAGCATAGATCGTTCCTATACGTTTTCAGCGAAGTGTATGAAATCAAAAAACGGAACTTAAAAAGGAACAGATGAGATCGTCGGTCGTTTGAAATATACGAGATCGTGAGTTTCGAAAGATCGTGGGTTTGAGAAGAGATCTGACGTTTTGAGTTGAGATCGTGGGTTTGAATGAGAGATCTGACGTTTCGTTTACGCTCGTGGGTTATGATCGTTTCATTCAACCGCATTAAATTATTAAGGGCTTCTTCGTCTTGTCACGCTCAGGTGACATCAGCATAAAGTTATAATTATAAGAAATCAAAAGTTAGGTCCTGGTTCATTAATGTTCATTAATGGAGGTCATATATGCAATTTTCCTGAAAAAAGTCCACTCCGCTTTCTTCAATTTAAATGGAGAGCCGCAGCATTTTGAGAAAAATAAAAAATAAAATCACCGGTTCGCTTCCTTCTACCGTTTCCACCGTTAACAAGTTGGACACATGTCATTTTTTCTCACACCCGCCAGAGTATGCCAACGGCACTTTCAATAAAATAAAATACAGAAAAGATTTAAACGACAACGGTTGACTCTGACTTGAATCAAACTTGAGTCAACGGCACTCAAATCCTGCAAGAATCTAACTCTGATCACACTGAACTGAAGAGTGAAGATTCATCCATGGCTTCTGATCTCAATCCCTTATTGGAAGACTTTGATTTTCCTCCATATCATAAAATTCATCCCAAGCACGTCCGTCCTGGAATTCAATCGTTGCTGACCAAACTTGTGAGATTTTATCACTTTCCTCATCAAATTTAACGTTTTAATTTTGATAATTAACTAGTCCACGATCGCCTTCATTATATTCTATCCGTTTATTTGTTTTTTTTTTTTTTTTTTTTTTTGCCTTTGCTAAGTAATCAATTGGTACAAATTAAGGTTTTTATTTTATTTTTTATCACTTTATCTTTTGATTGAATTGTGTTTTTCGTTATCGTTACTTTTGAAGTTGTGTTGAAAGATTTGAATTTCAAACTAGGTATCAACTTAAAATGGAATTGACATTAAAAAACAACCTTAGCTATGCAAAACTGTTATCGAAAAGAAAAGGAAATTTAATTGGGTAGCAGAATTTTTTGCAATATTTATAAATATAGCATTTTTAAAAAGTATTTGCAAATATAGCAGATTTTTAAAAACTCTTATTCATGTGAATCAGAGATATCAGTGATAACTTGTAAGATAATCAGTGATAATTATTAGGTAATCAGTGATTCATGCATAAAATATCATGATATCTAAAATCAGTGATTTTCACTGATATCACCGATTACTCATACAAACCTTATGGCAATTTTGTAATATTTTAGGCGCGAATTTGAGTTTTTTTGCTATTTTTACAAATAACTTTTTTTAATGCTATTTTTACAAATATTGGATCTAATTTTGCTATTTTTGCAAGAGCCCTGAAAAATAATCTACAATCCGATGGGGGTCTTTAAATGCTCAGACAAACTCCCTTTCAGTGTTTTTCGATTGAAATGATTTTGATTGTGTAGAGTAAAAGTCTAGCTTGTTTTGAATAATACTTGTTTGATTTGATCTATATGCAATTGTAGGAAGGTGATCTTGTTGAATTGGAGACTAATTTGGGACCTACATGGCCAAAGCTAGTTGAACCATTGGAGAAGATAATCGATAAATTAAGCGTACCTGGGGAATTGTGAACCATCTCAATCTTTGTTAAAGACTCTCTCGAGCTTCGTTCGCTATCGAAGAAGTTCAAGTATACATATCTCATTTCGCTTATTCACTTGTGTTCTTTCTTCTCTTCTTTCGTTACATACTCGTGGTTGTATCCTGGTTGAGTTCATCGATTCCTTTTATAAACTCCAATTATTTCTGCTTGTTTTGCGGCCAGGATAAGGTACAATTTCAGCTTAGATTACAGAGAGCAAGCCCATATACCATGCATTTAAAGCTATTCGAGAATCTCCCAACCTGGGAATCTTTGAACATTGCACGCAAACGCATAGTGGAAGGTTAGAAAGTCATTTTAGTCGTATGAACTAAACCGTAATTAGAGTCAATATGCTAAGAATAAACTTCTGGAAGAAAATTGTTGCCCTGGGCTTGTATCGTTCATACGGTGTTAGGTTGGATCTTACTCCTGTGGTATTCATAGTTGGTTCTACTTAAAGTTTCTCCCTTTATCATGCTTTTTATATATAGTATAGGGTAAAGTACTATTTTGGTCCCTGAGTTTTCAGTTTTGTGTCTAATTGGTTCTTGAGTTTTCAATATGTGTCTATGTGGTCCCTAGGTTTTGAGAAATAGTTCTAAACGGTCCTTATGTTAACAGAATTGTTAACACCACTAAGAGAATGCTAACGTGTAAATTCATAATTATATTAATATTTTTGTGTTAATTGATGAACGTGTAAATTCATAATTATATTATTATTTTTGTGTTAACTGATGTGGCAAAAAACCAATTTTTTTTTATTGTAATTATCAGAAAAGTATATAGGATTTGAGAGAAAAGTTAAATGTATTATTCACATAAGTGAGATATATATACACAACTACATGGGCCCATAAGACCTAAGAAAGCCCTAAAGTCATAAGCTATAAAACTATAATAAAGAGATATTAATAATACTAATAAACATATTATAACACTCCCCCTCAAGCTGGAGAATATATATTTAGCATGCCCAGCTTGTTGCAAAGGTAATCGATACGTGAGCCGTTGAGAGCCTTCGTGAAGATATCTCCCAACTGTTCTCCGGTCTTCACATATTCGGTGGATACTAAACCTTGTTGAATCTTTTCTCGAATAAAATGACAATCAACTTCAATGTGTTTTGTTCTCTCATGAAATACGGGATTAGACGCAATGTGCATTGCGGCTTGATTGTCACACCACAATTTAGTTGGAACCGTAATACTAAACCCAAACTCAGATAACAACTGATGTATCCACATGACTTCACACACAGATTGTGCCATTGCTCTATATTCGGATTCAGCACTCGAACGAGAAACTACATTCTGCTTTTTACTCTTCCAGGATACCAGATTTCCTCCAACAAACACACAATATCCCGAAGTTGATCGACGATCATCTTTGGATCCTGCCCAATCAGCATCAGTAAAGCACTCAACTCTAGTATGACCATGATCATTGTATAGAATCCCACGTCCAGGAGAAGATTTTAAATAACACAAAATTTGTTCTACTGCTGCCCAATGATCAATAGTCGGTGAAGACATGTATTGACTCACAACACTGACGGAATACGCAATATCAGGTCGAGTCACAATCAAATAGTTTAATTTACCAACTAATCTCCTGTATCTCTCCGGATCCTTAAATAACTCACCATCCTTTGTAAGTTGAATATTAGGCATCATTGGAGAACTACATGGTTTAGCCCCTAATTTTCCCGTCTCAGAAAGCAAATCGAGCACATACTTCCTTTGTGATAGAAGAATTCCTTTCTTACTTCTAATAACCTCCACGCCTAAGAAGTATTTTAACGTCCCTAAATCCTTAATGCATTAACCGATCGTGAAGAAAGGTTTTAAGTGACATGATTCCCGATGCATCACTGCCAGTAATAACAATATCATCTACATAAACAACTAATAAGATGATTCCACTCTCAGATCGTTTGTAGAAGACAGAATGATCAAATGCACTCTTTTTCATTCCAAAGTTTCCCAAAACGTGATTGAATTTTCCAAACCATGCTCGTGGACTTTGTTTTAGTCCATATAAAGATTTGCGAAGTCGACAAACCTTTGTATTCTCCCCCTGAGCAACAAACCCTGGTGGTTGCGCCATATAAACTTCTTCGTGAAGATCACCATGAAGAAATGCATTTTTTATGTCAAGTTGATGTAAATGCCAATGATGTGTGGCTGCCAAGGAGATGAACAAACGAACCGATGTTAACTTAGCAACGGGGGGAAAAAGTATCAGAATAATCAACCCCATATGTCTGAGCATAGCCTTTGGCAACCAAACGTGCTTTTAGTCGAGCCACAGAACCATCAGGATTTACCTTAACGGCATAGACCCACTTACAACCAATTGTTTTCTTACCAGGTGGAAGAGAAACTAAATCCCATGTACCATTATCATGTAAGGCAGTCATCTCCTCCACCATGGCATCACGCCAACCAGAATGAGATAAAGCAGCATGTAAGGTTTGAGGAAGTGAGATAGAATTAAGAGAAGCGGCAAATGAACGAGTACGAGAAGATAAATGAGCATAAGAAACAAGAGAAGCAATAGGATAAGTACATTGACGCGTACCTTTGCGAAGTGCAATAGGAAGATCATCAGTCGAAACAGGATCTAAAGACGAAGATGCCGCTGGAACAGGACATGTATCCGGAGTCTTTTGTCGGCGAGAGTAAACATGAGTAAAACGAGGAACAATAGTGTACATGAGCAAATCATCATCAACCTCACGTGGAGCTGGTGGGTGAGGTGGGGATGAAAAAGGAAGGGTCTCAACAAAGTGGACATCAGAGGAAACAAGATAGCGATTTAAAGAGGGGCAAAAACAACGATAGCCTTTTTGTACCCGCGAATAACCTAGAAAAATGCACCTAAAAGATTTGGGATCTAATTTTGTTAGAGTTGGACGAACATCCCGAACATAGCATGTACAACAATGTCTTGCCAGGAAACAAAACCTTATATGGTATTTCTCCATGAAGGACAGAAGAAGGCATGCGATTGATTAAGAAGCAAGCCGTGGAAACAGCATCTGCCCAAAAAGATTTGGATACATGCATTTGGAATAATAAGGCTCTTGCAGTTTCAAGTAGATGTCTATTTTTTCTTTCTGCCACCCCATTTTGAGCGGGTGTATCAACACAAGAAGATTCATGAAGAATGCCATGATGACCCAAGTAAGATTGAAATGCATCAGAGAAATATTCTTTTGCGTTATCACTTCTTAAAATTTTAAGAGAACCATTGAATTGTGTCATGATTTCAGCATGAAAAGTACGTAAATGAGAAAACAATTCAGAACGACTTTTCATTAAATATAACCATGTCACACGAGAGTAATCATCAACAAAAGAAACAAAATACTTAAAACCAGACTTGGATTCAATAGGGCAAGGACCCCAAACATCAGAATGAACTAACTCAAATGGAGCGTTAGCTCGCTTATTGACTCGAGGACGCAAAGGAAGACGATGTAGCTTAGCAAATTGACAAGACTCGCAATGTAAAGACGACAAACTACTAAAATGAGGACAAAGTTTCTTCAAAAAAGACAAAGATGGATGACCCAAGCGACAATGCTCATCAAGTGGGGATGGGGCTCCAACACAAGCAACAGGTTGTGGTAATGGACGATCAAAAACGTAAAGACCTCCAGATACACGACCTCTACCAATAGTCTTCTTCGTCATAAGATCCTGAAACAAACAATAATCAGGATAGAATGAGATATAGCAATTTAGATCACGAGTAAGTTTGCTCACAGAAATAAGATTATAAGCGAACCGAGGTAAATTCAAAACAGATTGCAAAGGAAGTATAGGGGTGAGATTAACTGTGCCAGAGCCCATAACAGATGATGTGGATCCATCGGCTATGGTGACACTGTGGGAAGAAGTGGATAACTCAAGATTAGATATTAAATTTGGATTACCTGTCATATGATCGGTAGCACCAGAGTCAATGACCCACTTTGAAGATGAGGAAAGAAGACATTGAGTTGGATTACCTGACTCAGCAAGGGTTGTAACATGAGGAGATGAAGCCTTTAATGATTCTTGGTACTGCTGAAATTTAGCAAACTCATCGGCAGAAATCTCGATAGAATTAGCGGAAGCAACATTAGCTGTCGGAGGCTTCTGGTTTTTATTTATCAATTTCCAGCAATCACGTTTTAAATGGCCAACCTTTCGACAATATCGACACACCATGTCAGTTGAGTCTTGCTTGCGAGCACCAAATGGTTGTCCAGAATTACCACTAGATTGTTGGCCTGAATTACTTGATCGCACCCTTATAGCACCAGAATGATCATTACCCCGACCGATTAGTGCATTATTCGAGTCGGCAGGGACGAGTGTCGAATGTGAGGATTCCAGACGAAGAACTCTCATGAATGTTTCCTGTAAAGATGTGACCTCATTACTAGAAAGGATCTGAGATTTAGCCATCTCGAACTTTGGTAAAATACCAGACAGAAAACACATGATAGCCATCTGCTCGCGTTGAGTTTGTTGAACTTTTATGTCTGTACTGAAAGGCAATAACGTGTTCAACTCAGAATAGATTTTCTTAAATTCCATAAAGAAAGTTGTTAGAGGCTGATCTTCTTCCTGAACGGAGCGATAAAACATTTTACAAACCTCATACATTCTATTGATTTGCCCTTTTCCGGAATAAAGAAAATCCAAATATTCAACTAATTCCTTCACATAGTCACAATGACTGACTAAATCAACAACGTCGTGTTCTATCGAATTCTTGATTTACAAAATCAAACGAGCATCATCTCGTAGCCAACTCTTCTCTAAGTCTCCTTTCGGTGGATTATCAGTCATATGATTATCCATGTCTACGCTCCGCAAATATTGCAGTATAGTCTTACGCCAATTGTGGTAATTTGACCCGTTCAACTTCCGATCGGTGATCCTTGACATTATAGGAATCACATCGGACACAGCCGTGGTTCGTTTCTCAACTTTTTCAGCCATATATCTCAAATCAATGAAGAAACTACGAAATCAAACCCAAAAAACAGATCTGGACAGTGAAGGGAAAAACTGGACAGCGGTGAAAAACGGACTTTTCTTCGCAACCGAGAATTATTTGCACCCCAAAGTACCCCAGAAAGGCCGGAAATCAAGAGGCGCACAAAACCCAGAAAAGAGAAGTCGGAAAAAATTCCTCACGCGCCCCCACGCGCCGGCGCGTGAAAACGGAGGCGGAGCTTTGACTCGCGCGTGAGGCCCACGCGCGGCTGATTTTGGCGGACGGCGGCGGCGACTGGAACCAGACGGTGGCGGCGCTCCTACGTGTAGGGTGGTGTCAACAAATGGCCACTCAAAAAAAATGATGACCTAACGTGAAACCCTAACCCTAATTAGGAGATAAACTCAAACGGTCCCAACAAACCCTAAGGCTCTGATACCATGTAATTATCAGAAAAGTATATAGGATTTGAGAGAAAAGTTAAATGTATTATTCACATAAGTGAGATATATATACACAACTACATGGGCCCATAAGACCTAAGAAAGCCCTAAAGTCATAAGCTATAAAACTATAATAAAGAGATATTAATAATACTAATAAACATATTATAACATTTATTAAATCATCTCTTTACTCATCTTCTCTCCCCCTCTTCTTCGACCAAGCACTCACCAGACATAAAGCTACCATGCCGTTACCGCCAATAACTTCATTTGCTAAGATAGACCTCGTCGGATTCGTCAAATGTTGATTCACAATGAATATCTTCTATACTATCTATATATAGATAGATAGTATAGAAGACAGACTTTTTGGTCTTTAAACTGAATATTTTCTGCAGCAAAAATAAAGGAAGCAGTGCTTAGTGGTGTTTCTCTTGAAGGCAATAGAAAAGAACAGTTTAATGCTATTCAGCAGGCAAGTTTCTTTTAAAGAAATTGTATCAAAATTTATTGTTATGGGAGCATGGAAATTTTATAAATAGACTTTGTGTTATTGAAGAGTGTTGATGGCCTATCCTGTTTTTCTTGGTCCTTCCATTTTGTTAGATATTTTGCAGTAACTTAAACATAATGTCACTACAAGCAACATATTGATAGATGACTCTTGACTACCATTGAAATATCATAGGAGTTGGAGAAATTGGCCCAGATATTTGAGGAGAATATGTTAGATGCAACAAAAAAGTTCGAAAAATTGATCATCAATAAGAAGGATCTTGAAGGAATGTCTGATACTGCACTAGCAATAGCTGCACAAACAGCAGTGTCCAAGGTATAGAACGATCAAGAATGCAATATTGTGTTTTTTTGTTGAGATTTGAGTTAATTGATTATCTCAGGGTACAAACATCTCTTATGTTTTTATGCACATGCCTGAGACTTAGGGGCATGGAGATGCTACATCAGAAAGTGGGCCATGGATTATCACTTTGGATGGTCCAAGTTATCGTTCTGTCATGAAGCATGCTCGAAATCGTTCTCTACGCGAAGAACTATACCGAGCTTATATCACTCGTGCGTCAAGTGGGGATTTTAATAATACACCAATTATTGATAAAATCTTGCAGCTCAGGCTTCAGCAAGCAAAGCTTCTGGGCTATAATAATTATGCTGAGGTATATTATTGTTTATCAAGACAATTATTCTGAAGTTGTTACTTTTTCAAAAAGAAATTGATGAAACCAATTTTAGTTAAGCATGGAGATGAAAATGGCTACCTTGGACAAAGCAGAGGAGCTGGTAGAAGAACTTCGTGGTACTTGCTGGAAGTATGCTGTACGAGGTAATAGTGCAATATGGCTGTGAAGAGAGCAATAGGATCTCCAGATTGACAACTATAAAACTCAACAAATCCTTATCATAGTTAATGTAAAGCAGTTAGTTTAATAAAGGTTTCTGGTTCTTTTCACCTGACTTTTGTTGTAGACATGGAAGAACTTCAAAGTTTTGCCAGGCTTCAAAATGTTGTTGAAGCTAACGATTTGAACCATTGGGATGTTAACTTTTGGAGTGAAAGATTGCGTGAGTCAATATATGACATTAATGAGGTAGAATTTTCTTGCACACTAAAAATGTGATTGCAGACAAACTTGATGTATTTTTTTTTCTATATATACAGATGGTTGTAACTAAGTTGTGGAGTCCTAAGATCCATTAAGAAACTACGTAGTTATTTTCAGTAATGGTAACATTGTTGTGTTCTCAAATAATAATTCAATATTTTGGTCTTTGATTTAATTTCTAAACAGTTTTCCTTGTACTTTCATATTCTTTATAAGGTATTTCTTCATATATTCTTTAAAAGAATGGTTCACAGGATTGCACAAGCTGATATGTTCTTTCCTTCTGCAATTCTGAACTACAGGAAGAGTTACGCCCCTATTTCTCTCTGCCAAATGTTATTGATGGACTTTTTAGCTTAACTGAAATGCTCTTTGATGTCAAGATTGAGCCAGCTGATGGCCTTGCTCCGGTAACTATTTGTTGACTTCTAACAGTAAAACTTTTAGATCCTTATGGCTAACAGTATTATTTTAAACTCCACAGGTTTGGAACAGTGATATCAGATTCTTTAGGGTTAAAGATTCTTGTGGTGACCCAGTAGCTTACTTCTATTTTGACCCATATTCTCGTCCCTCTGAAAAACGTGGTGGTGGATGGATGGATAAGGTGTTTGGTCGCAGTAGTGTAATAACAACTGGTGCCGGATCTTTGAGGTTGCCTGTTGCACATATAGTATGCAATCAAACACCTCCAATGGCAGGCAAACCAAGCCTTATGACCTTTCGTGAGGCATGATTTAATACATAATTTATTTACACATATAGCTTTGATGAGAACTAGTCCGTAACCTCACTATATTAATTGTGAAGTTTAAGTGACTTTTATGTGTCTTGATCAAGCAATAATTCTTTGTGCCTTGTCTATGTTTTTTTAATAGCTTCACAGTTGCTAATAAATTGTAAAGAAAATTGATAATATGATGAAAATATTAACTTTGTTAGCAGGTCCTATGGTTGAACCGTTGTTATGTTATTTACTTTTCATTTTACATTAATAGTCCACATGTTGCCTTTGTATGTAAGCCCACATGTTAGGGGAGTGCTGAGAATACCTTAATAAGTTGTCTTAGCTTAAGAGGTTAAGTTTTTAGGTCTAGTGGTGATTTAAGGCAAACTCTGTTTTGTTACGTGTTGCATGTTATTTCCATAATTTCTTTCATTATGTCAATGAAATGGGCTTTTGAGCCTTCCTTTTAAAAAAAAATGTTATTTCCATTATATCTGTTTTGTTTCTTGCTTTCTTTTAAATCGTTGTCTATACCTCTACAATGTACTTTATAATGATTTTATGGATATTTAAGTTATTGTGAGCAGGTTGAGACTATTTTCCACGAGCTTGGTCATGCCCTTCAGCATTTGTTGACTAAGCAAGATGAAGGACTTGTTTCTGGCACTCAAGGGATTGAATGGGATGCTATCGAGTTACCTTCACAATTTATGGAGAATTGGTGTTACCAAAGGTTTGGTTCTATAACATGACCATCACTCGTAATGTGTACTTGAGTTTTAAAGTAATTGATTGTCTCGGGTCCATCTGAACTTCTCATTTCTCATTTCTTGTTCAAGATTCAAGTTGAATGAATTTTACAAACATATGTAGTTTTAAAAAAAAAAAAATCATTATTTCTTTCCTGTATCTTATAAGTAGTAACATGATTATAGTCATCAACTAACACTTGCATAACAATATTTCATTGTCATGAGGCTGTTCTACTATTGGGAGTTCAGTTTAAGACGTCAAGAACTGGTTAGCTCCATATGAGTTCTCGTATCGTATTATAATTCTAAATAAAATCTTTTTCTGCTTACACCAGGTTTGGCAGGTGTTTTTAGAAGATTATGATCTGGGCTTTCTTAAGTCAGGGCAATGGATGCCATTTTCATCTAAGAATACCCTTTTAAAAATTTACTTGTGGGAATTTAACACATTTATATATATATACAGCTCAAATAGCCTGAACATATTTTATGTTCAACGATTAACCAATTGATTGTTCTAGATTCCAGGTTGCTCATGCAGCCCACAGCTTTGATTGATTATTCTGCATATCTATTCCTCGTCCAACTTTCTTAACAATGCATTTTGCCACACCTGTTTACAGGAATACAATAATGAGCATTGCCAAGCACTACATAACGGGAGAGAGCCTTCCTGAAGAAGTATGCTCAAAACTCATTTCGGCAAGGACTTTTCGTGCAGGCTCGGAGATCCTTCGCCAGGTAAAGTCGAAGCATTTGAATTCTTGCTACAGATTTCCTTCAAATATTGGATTGCTATCTGAATGCAAGAATTTAAATGTTGCTTGTAGCTAAGATTTGCATGTGTAGATTTGGAGCTATATTCAAAATATGTTCCTGGTGGGACAGAATCTATCTACGACATTGACCAAAGAGTGGGCAAAAGGACTCATGTGATTCCGCTGCTGCCAGAGGATAGATTCCTCTGTTGTCTGAGTCATATTTTTGCTGGTAAGGTTTCAAATATTATTTCTTTTTATGCATGTTATTTATCAGTAGAAGTTATTAAGCATTTACGCGTTGTTTGAACATCAGATAAATACGCAGCTGGATACTTCAGTTACTATGTAAGTTTGTGCTCCCTGATCTAAAAATTTACAGTTGCTCTCAAGTTTCGTCAATGAATGTTCTCACATCTGCAGTTGTTTCTTTTATTCCAATTACGTATAGTTATCATTTCCTTAACTCTATGTTATTTCTCGGATTTAGTACCAGAGCAAATGGACTTATGCATGCTTAGAGAAATGAAAATGGAGAATCGGTCAAAGGATATGCAATGTGTCTAGGTTAATCTAAATAAAACTCTGGCAAGAGCGAAGTTTGAGTGCACTGTTAGATTAGATGATACGGGCTAATTGCTTGATATGGAGTGGAGACCTTAGAGACAGATATTAAAATTGTGAATAGATAGATAGGTGCCCTTGGGAGTTGATGTAAAATCTTAGTAGTTGATTTGGGAGGCAATGAATGTAATGGGTGTTAGGCACGAAATCCTTTAAATTTTCATGGATTTTTTTAGATTAAGTCACAAAGTTTTATTTAAAAGGGAAAAGTATAAGAAGAGGACATGAAATCCTAAAAAAAAAAATCCTCAAGAACGAAAAATATAATGGAGAAAGCATAAAACTACCTATGGCCCAAACAAAATACAAAAAATCCGCTCCCAAATATTTCTTTGACATTTCTTTCCCAAGAGAAAGAAAATAAAAGAATCCGCTTCCAAATCTCAAACAACTCACGCCCTTTGTTGTTAAAAAGTCGACCTTTTCTTTCCAACCATTTAAACCATATCTAAAATTTCATGGAGACCACACAACTAAAATTTCAATTATGGAGACCACACAACTAAAATTTCAATTTTTGTTATCCTCCTTTGCCAGAAGGGTCGAAAGAGAATAATGAGAATACATCTTTTGGAAATTCTGGAGCAATTCGAAAATGATTGAGAATCTTAGTCCAAATCTTTAAAAAGAAATCACAAAAAGAAATAAGTGGATACCTAATTACTTTTTCAGAAAAAGCACCAATAAGGAGTAAGCGCTACACGACTTTAGAAGGAAAGAATAGGTAAGGAAATAAGTCCCTAAAATACTGCCCTAAGGTTAGATAATAATTACACAGGATTTCTATTAGAGCTGTACATTAACGGCTAGTTTATGACTAAGGAATCCTTAATTTTTGCTATGTTTTGACAATTTCAATTACAACAAGTTGAATCGTCGTAAATGTCGTTGCAGTGGGCTGAGGTTTTGTCTGCTGATGCTTTCTCAGCATTTGAGGAGGCTGGATTTGAGAATGAGAAGGTACGTTTGTGATGAATAGAATCCTCTCTCTTTTGAAGCAATTTGTGAGAGTTATGTCTAATTTAGTTTAGATAAATTCAATCATATGACCTCAACCATATTTTTACTCAAGTTGTATATGATAAAAAAATGTCCTGGACAATTCTAGTTAAGATTATCAAATTTAAAAAAACCAAGAACAATATAGGAGAAGTTTCAAATCTTATATCTTGATATTGAAGAATAACAATTTTTTGTCTTTTAATATATTATTATTATATTTGAACTTCAGCTCATTACATTATTTGGCTTGGCATATAAAACGTAAGTATTACATGATTTAGACAAATATGTTATTTATATTTTTTCACTCTTCTTATACAACAGGCAATCAAAGCAATGGGTATCAAGTTTCGTGATACCGTGCTTGCTTATGGCGGAGCAAAGCCACCACTCGAGGTCAAACAATCTCCATACTCTTTCTTTTCTACATTATTGTAATTTCTGGTCACAAAAACTAAAGTCTATACTTAGAGTTTGATTCACTTATTAAGGATGAGATCTAAATGGAATCAAAATGTAGAATATGCTCTCAATATCACCTAAATACAATGCATTTTGACTTGATAGAATTGGTAGCATTTATATTGAAATTTAAAAGCTTTGGATAAGGAAAGTAAGTATTTACTCTAATGGGAGTATTAAAATCAAAATATAATTCAATTTGGCAATGCTCAACCATTTTTATTTTACAATTTTGCCAAAAAGTTCCTCACAAACCAAAAACGTAATTTGTTTTCAGGTTTTCATTGAATTCCGAGGGCGTGAACCATCATCAAATGCAATGCTTAGATACAATGGCCTAGAATGAAACAAATCCAGCTTGGTTTTCAGTAAAAGTGCCTCTGGCCGACGGAGGTACTACGAAATACCCTACATATGACGATACAAGTTATAAATTGTAATCCTGTAGAATTCTAAGGAAGATGACTTTGCTTTCATTTTTAATTCGAGATAAATATTGTAATTGACAGACTTAAAATTTGAGTTACATGTATTTATGGACTAGTTTGGCATTGTTGTAGCTTTTAAAATAACCGCGTGAAAAATTAGTTGTATCATGAATCAAATTTGTGTCTGGTAAATTTAGCTTATATAGAAAATTTATGTTTGGTAAATTCAGCTTCTAAAACAGCTATAAGATATATAATTAGTTAAATTGTGTTCTTTTAAGTTAATTTAAAGGTTTGAATCAAATCAACCCAAGTTTCACTATTACTTAAGTTAATTTGTTTGCACTTTATATTTATTTTATGACTTTACTATAATGTATTTTGAAAAGTCATAAGTTATAGATTCATAGTATTCACAAATCACGTACGCATATTTATATATACATTAGAGCTTCAATATAAATTACTATAAAAGACCAATAAACAAATGAGTCAACAATAATGGATTCCTAATTTCTAAGCTATACAATTTAATATAATCTAACAATATCTATAACACATCCCCTCAAGTTGAGCATATATGTTGATCATGTTCAACTTGTTGCAAAGGTAGTCAATTTGTGGTCTTGTGGAGGCTTTTGGGAAGATGTCGCCAAATTATTCTCTAGTCTTCACATATTAAGTAGAAATTGTAGCTAGGTAAAAATTGTGGCCGTCCACTTAAGCAACAAATTTAGAAGATAGGATGAGTCAGAGGTAGTGCGTTGCACTGGAGGTGTTGCGTAGGTGTAGGTGATGAGTAGTGTATGTACCTGCGCAGAAAAGAACAGAGCACCGGTGTGGTGCCGGCCTAACACCATCTGATGCTTAATTCAGAGCTAGTGTGCCAGAGTGAATTAAAGTAGAATTCGTTCCCTAATAGTTGAGTAAATAGGAGAAGAACTTGATGACACCATCTGATGCTTAATTCAGAGCTAGTGTGCCAGAGTGAATTAAAGTAGAATTCGTTCCCTAATAGTTGAGTAAATAGGAGAAGAACTTGATGACATCATCGTGCCACGTGTCGCGCTCAGATTGGACCATGTGTTACTTCTCAATTACGCGTCGCTTGTGGGTTACGCCACGTGTCATCTCCCAATTGGATTCTTGTATTTGGTCTCAAGTATGTAGGTCTGTGCTAGAGACTACAGACATGTCTTGTCAGGTGCGTAGAACACTTATCAGGTGCGTAGGCAATGTGCCTGGACAATGTGTTTGGGTACTGTGCCTGGGCAATGTGCTTAGGAAATGTACAACACTGTGCTTAGGTAGGCAATATGTGTGGGTAATGTGTTTAGGCAATGTGCCTGGGCAATGCGTTTAGGCAATGTGCTTAGATATTGTTGTCAAGTTGTAAAATTTCACGTGTTATCAAATTTTGCCCACAACAAAGACCCCCTACTCCCGAGCTGAGTTGGGATCTGAGTTCAACACTTGGGAGTATTCTTTTCAAGTGGAAAAATAAATTTAACAAGAAAGTAGAGAAATTAAAAATAAGTAAAAAGAGATAGATATATTTTTTTTCTTTCTTTCTCTCTCTCCCTCTCTCTCTCTCTTTCTTTCTGGCGTTCCGCTGAGTTTTTTTTTTAAGTCTCCCAGACCTTCGGGTCAAGATATGACCCGCAGGTTTCCACGGAGAAAACAATTTTATTAGCCACATTTCAGGTTTCCATATAAAAAATTAGCAACAATTGACTTTTTTTTTTTATCAATTTTTAGCCAATTTCAACTCTCCAAAAAAGAAAATCCCCCTTTTGCCCCTAAAAGGAGTTTGACGTCGTGAATAGTACCGACAGGTTGTCTGACATGTATAGTACCGACAGTCTGTCTGACACTTATAGTAAACACTGTGCAAGTTTTATAATTTTTCCAAACAACACATTTTTATCTAATGAATATTGTACTTACATTTTGGATTTTTAGACATACTCTCAAGCTTCTATGTTAAATCTAATTTATGTATGTTATATATCTTTATACATAATGTACATAATATACAATTTTTTTTTTGTAGATTTGTATCATGTTATTTTTTTAAACATATTTGATCCAATGAATATTGCAATTTAATTTTGGATTTCTAGTATAGTTCAACACTAAATAGTACGTATGATACTTTCTTTTTTGCACATTTATATTGTGTTATTTTTCAATGTACATAATATACGTATAATATCACGTTAATTGTTTTTGTTCACGTCATATAGCATGTTTGGTGCATTTTTTTTTGTAGATATATACCGTTTTATACTAAGCATGTACTATATCTAAGTATATAATGTACGTACGTATTGCTTTTGTACATAATATACGTAGTTGTGTGCCCTCCCGCATTGTCACTATAAAGAAAGATGTGTTAACAAACTTGAAAAATAATATATAACAGCCACGTATAGTACGTATAGTATAATAGTCACGTACAATACGTATATTATAACAGTCATGTACACTACGATGGTACAAAATATTGAAAAATAATATATAATAGTCACATACAATACATGATATTGAAAAATAATATATAATATAGTCATGTACAATACGTATAGTACAGAATGTTCAAGATCCAAAATATAAGAATTTAAAATTCATGATAGATCTAAGTTTTTTTTAGGAAAATGGTTTGGAAAAAAAAAACTTTGCTTCAAATTAAAAAATAAATCTAAACTTTTTTGGGGAGAAAATGTAGAAAAATTTAGGTTTTTGAGGTTTTCTCATTAAAAAAAGAAAAAGAAAAAAATACATATCATTCTTCATTTTTGTACATTTTTTACTCAAAATCATCTTCATCCATGGTATATCTAAGATTTTTCTTGAGCTAAATTATAAAAAATAGAGAGAATAAGAGAAAGAAAAATGAGAAAATTGGTTGAAATTGAAAATGAGAGGGAAAGGGAGCTACGGCTGAAATGAAGGGAGAGAGAGAGAGAGAGAGAGAGAGAGAGAGAGAGAGAGAGAGAGAGAGAGAGAGAGAGAGAGAGAGAGAGAAAAGAAAAAAAAAGGAAGAAAATAGAGATAAGAAGAGAGAGAAAATGGGAAGAATTTTTTGAAATTGAAAATGAGAGAGAGGGGGAATCTACGTAGAAATGGGGTGAAAGAGAGAGAAAATGGGGGGAAAGAAAGAGGAGAAAAAAAGGGGGAACGAAAGAGAAAATATTAAAATATTGGAGAGAAAAACATTTTATTAAAAACATTTGCTTGGGTGGTTATTTAATGAGAAAAAAAGTGTTGCTATAAAGTGTTATTTTTAGTACTTTGATGGCTATTAATAAACTTAACCAGGTTTGCACGCGGGTCAAGCTTTCACCTGCGTGTGCATCTTTTTTTTTTAAAGGTGATGGGACTTTGACCCGCGGGTCAGGTTTTGACTCACGTGAATTTCCTTTCCCCACTTTTTTTTTCTTTCTTTTCTCTTTTGTACCACACTTCTCCCCTTTTTTTTTTTTTTTTTTTTATTTATTTCCTACAAGCTCTGCACTCTTAATAGACTTAGAATTTTCCATTTATATCTGTGATATATCTTTCACGTGGAACCCTCATAATTACAGGCAGATTATGTTTACCATTTTACCCTTGTAATTACCGCTTTATCTTTGTGTTCCCGCTGATTCTCCAATGAACATTATCTTTAGTCGAACTAGAGGTAATATATATACTTTTGTGATCAATAGAAGTCGTGGCATCACTTGTTCATGTCTCGAATAAGTACATCAAGGGAGTTTCCTAAAGTTCCTAAAATGTTTAAGTATTGCACTGATACCGTTAATTTATAGGAAAGTTATTAATTTCATCTCGTGTAAATGTGTTCCCAGCTACTTATCTAAATTTGTTCCCAAAACAGGAGTGTATTGAGCGTTCATATCAGATCGCTCTCAACCATGTGAATCAAAGAACATAACTCCATAAATAGGAGTCCACATTTCACCCAAGATTGAGATTTATCACGGTTGATAAACTTAGTTTGATATTCGATCATTTCTCGTAAACGGTACTAATGAGAAATTTGACCAAACATTGTGGTCTTGTCTTATACAATCAACATTGCATATGATACTTCCATCTCATGTTACCCACATGAATGATTAGGATTAGATCATTTGTCTATAAACAAAATGCGAAGCTATCAACAGTGTTACCAGGATAAGGTTCTCAAACGTTATCCATTTACTGTAGACACTTTTAAGTTACTCATCTCGACTTTAATCCTCTCGTATGACTTCACATACTTAGTTGTGATTTCATAAAATCAACTTAGGGTTTTACTATTTGAATGTTTGATATTAATATATTTCCATATATTCCTAATATCATTATTTGAATCAATCTAGATAATATAAAGAACTTATGTTTATTTATTTAATTTATTCAAAATAAATTATCTTTATTAAATAATTACAAGTTCTATGACACAATTCCTAACAATGTCTACCTACGATCAAGATTAGATAACACTTATAAAAGATTAGTGCTTATCCCTTTATCGCAGGATGATGATAAACTTATTTCATTATAAATAACTATCCGGACTTCAACTCATCCTATGTATGTCCGAGTTGGCTTGCACATCCTCAACCCTTGAGCCCAAGCTCTTTGGGCTCATCATAGGGAAGTGGCTCGACTACACGCACTACATTGTTTCTTCTAGGCTGGGCCTATCAAGACTTGGGCTTTTGACATTGGGCCTGGTCCATGGCAAATTTTACCTCTATAGATTTCCTCTATTTTTATGTCTGAGTTCCTTATACGTGAAAACAAGTAGAGGTCTAAGCGAATCGGGGCGACCTGAAATCACAAATTATCGGCACGCGTAAACCATTTCAAAATCGAACATTTTAAATTAGAAAAGAATAAGACTTCTCCTCTTTTACGCTCTCTTGCACTCCAAACTCGTCATTTATGCTTGATGATTCATAAGCTTTTGCGCCAAAAGGAAGGATTTGACCAACCACCTTTCATCTCAGGTTGGTTCTTCTCTTTAAAATTTCTAACATGCATCGAAGAGATTTCCCCTAATTTTTGAGTTACTTGACCTAGGGCTACGAATTCATCTTTCCTATGGAACCTACTCGTGGAGATAGTTGAAGAATGGTGAAATGGTATAAGAATGTATGTTTATCCTAGTGGGGATAGCTATAAACACTGATCAATTTGATGTAAAATTGCTGCCAGAAATTCTTTCCTTGCCGGAGCGATGCAAGAAGATGAGTTGATGTTCCTCTCCCTGAACTGTCAGAAGAAAACCTAAAAAATTCTCATCTTAGCCGTTCATCCTCTACGAGTGGATCTGGTGAAGATTCCGAGGAGACTCTCAGTGATGAGGCGAGGATTTGTAATTCCCCTCATAATACAAATGATGATGCTACGATGACTTCATCTGGTAGGTTGAGGACAATCGATCACCCTTCTTTAAAGGCGTCAGTATTAAAGCAATTCGATTTGGATCTTTATCGTCTTTTGTACTGCATTCCTTTGAAAGTGGAGATGAGGGTTCTGAGTCTTGAAGAGCGTGCCCACCATAATGTTGGGGGTAGTTGAACTTCTTTCAACAAAATCTTCTTTGATTGTGGAGTCAAGTTCCCCATTGGGACAAGGATGACCTCACTTTTGAGGGATTTGGATGTTACCATCAGAGAGGTTATGTCAAATACTTGGAGGGGTTTGGTTACCCTTCTAGCTATCACTGTTAGGATGAATATGGATTCAACGTTGGAAATGCTTTCGTATTTTTGGTCTTCCAGATCTAGCCAACAAGATACCTCCCAGTTTCATTTCCATGGCCCCGTTGAGAGGAAGATCGTCATTCGTCTTCCTTCCAGTCACAAGAGGTGGAAGAATAGGTGGTTTTTTTATTAAGGGAAGAATGACTTCTGATGGGATCCTCATTCTCTTGGTCTGGACAGAGTTGGGTGAGAACGATTGCGTTCCACCTTGATTTCGCTTTCTTTGAACGACTGTTCTTGACCTTTTCCTCTTTCTTTGCAGTTCATACTTTAAAAAAATCTGATATCACGGCTTCGGATATCAACCCTTGTGAAGAGTTAGAGAAGATTGGTCAATTTGTTTGGGAAGCTTTCGTCTTTGAAGAAGAGATCATCCTAACTAGACTTTGGGTTCCTTTTCGTTCTGATCCATTTTCAGGAATTAAAAGTACCCAGAGTCTTATTTTCCTTTAGTAATAATTTTTCTGTTTCCTAAGATATTTCTTTCTTTTTAGTTAAAAAGAGGTAAGGAAGTTTAAAGTTGAATTTTCCAAGGCCAAGCATGTATGAGAATTCAAAACTATCTGGTTCGCTTTAGCTGTCAATAAGGAGCTTGATGTCCGTTCTTCATCACACTTGAAGAGGAAAGTCACGGTTGATCAATCACAACCTCCAATTAGAGATAAGAAGAGGACTCCTAAGGTGAAGAGTCCCGCACCTATCTCTTTTGGAACCACCTCCTCGTTCGGTACTAGTTCTCCTCATCCTGTCATGGCTTCACAAGACCTTCCTTCGAGTAGGGCTTTCCCTCATTTCGTTCATTTTCCTCGGCCTAACATGAAGCTGATGAGGGTGGATCCAGTGTTCTTCTTTGCTCATTGTTCGGGGTCTCCCTGAATGACAGTTTTATGTAGAACTATCTTGCCTCTGTAGGCTTTGAGCAGGATTTCAGATCCGTATCTCTTTAATTAAAAATAATAACACCTCATCTTTTAGGTTTTAATTTAAAATCCTATTTAAAACTAAAAAAATTAATTAAAATGTTGGTTACTAAACTCTTTTAGACCAATTTAATTAAAACCTAAAACATGCTGCTAGTAATTACTAATTAACCCCTTAATTAAAATTCTAGCATTATATATATAACATTTCTATTCATACAAGGCATGAGCATAAAATCAATAATCTATATTAATGATGCATGATCATGACATTTATGCATTTATGATGGGAATAATTATTTATGACATACTTTATGCATGAATAATAACTATTTAATTATATCTAATATATAATAAATAAATAAGCAATTTTGGTTGGGATAATACTGGCCAAATCTATGAAAATTAAAATCTATATCTAAATATAGAAAATAAATAAATGTTCATCTTGAACATCTCTAGGATCTCCAGAAAAATAAAAACAAGAAAAAACGAGGGGAGGGGCACCTAGGGTTTTAACCCTAGGCGCTGTCGACCCCAAAAACTAAATTTTTTGCTTCCGCAAATGCCGCCGCTGTGGTGGTGCTCTCCACCTGCAGCTCACGACACCGACTCCTTTGGTACTGATCAGGATCCTTTTCACCTTTCTTTACTCTGTCATTTTGATTGATATCACATATGATTAAAATGGATACAAAATTCTAAGAAAGAAAACGTATGCCAATAAATCCTAATTCAACCAAAATGCAAATCACATATTTTAAAACTCCTTTTAAAATAGATTTTAATTCCCATCAAAACTTTTGAAAATATTATACATACAAGACTGCTTTGATACCAGTAGTTGGGATTGAGACCTCTATAAAAGAGTTCTTAAGCGGAAGTCCCAAGGATCTTTCCTCATAGTACAATTTAATCAAAAGTAAATGCATAAAACGAATGACTAACCCTTGTAGAGAAGTGTCTGGCTTTTCCTCCTCGTTCTTGGTTACGATCCTGGAACCACCAAAAAGTTCTTCCTCACTAAGCACAAAAGAGAATCGGTGCGTGGGCACCATCCTCTTTGGAAAAAGGAAGAGGGAAGATCTTTTCTTCCCTATACCTAGGGGCGGCGGCAGCGGCAAAGTGAGAGGGAGGAAAGGAATTTCCCTGAGCCTTTTCTTTTGCTCTCTTAGTTGTATTTTGGGGTCACCCCAAGGTTCCTAATTATTGGAAAGCTAAGCCCTCAGAAAATCTTTGAATATCTTTTTAATTATCAAATAATTAATAAAGATATTATAAAATATATTTTGAATAATTAAGATATAATATCTTATTCCATAATAAGATATTCTCATATCTCTATTTAAATTAATCTTTATTAATTTAAAATAATTATTCCATATCTTACTCATTTAAATTAATCACATTAATTTAAATTAAGATATCACATATATTTTAAATAAAATAAAATGCAAATAATTAGTTTATCTTTAACCAAGGCGGCGTGTGACCCTACACATGCGTCATATGCCCACATAATCATCTCCATGATAATATTGGGTATTTTATTTTCCTTTTTATTAATAGAACAATTCCATTAAATATATAAATAAATACAACTCCTTTTATATATTTCCTCTTTAATTTAACTTCCTCAAATTAAATATTTAAATAGACTCCTCTATTTAAATCCCCATTAATTTTGGACAACTGCAAAATTAATTTAATTAAATAGACTCTTCTATTTAATCTTTCTATTAAAATAATTAAATATACTCTTCTATTTAACAAATAATTAAATAGTTTATTTAATCTCATTTAATTAATCAAATAGACTCTTCTATTCATATTTGCCTTAATTGATTTGACAACTTCAAATCAAATACTAAAAACCATTTTTCCAAAGAAATTAATCCATATTAATTTATGTTCTCAATTACATGCGTTAGCTCGGAGGACTTAATGGACCTATAGGACTAAGTTCCAATGATCTAGAATTACATTGATCAAACGCCTTCAATCAATTAATTCTTAGTAATTAACTCCTAGATAACTCCACTAAATATCTAGAGTTGCACTCGTAGTACTATAGACATAGTTATGTCCATTGGCTAATATCATTAACTACAGTTTGATCCTTCACAAGTAGTTCATATCCATGGCTAGGTAATTTTACCGTCTTAACCTCCATGATACATTTTGTTCCTTCAGCCCAACTGATTCTCTAATGAACAACCTTACTTAATCTCCATTATACGTCTTTTCTTTTTCCTTGATCAGAGGAATATGGGGTGTGACGACCCGACTCCTTTAAAATCATTTAAAACTAAAACAGAGCAGAAGTCTTAGTATTTAAAAAAAAAACGGCGTGGATATGTTTGAAACTTAGACTATCCAAAACCTGTATACATTTTTCACATCAGGAAATTTAAAAGCAAGGAAATGCAATTCATTTTCCAAAGTTTAAAGAAGTTTATAATCATAAAAGTTAAGAAGAAAAGCTCTTATGAGCTTATATACAAATTTACATCTCAAATGACACAAAATAAAACAAAATGAATCAATGGACTTTAAAAGTATATCTAGTCCATCTCGATATCATCATCCTCTCGAGCCGCACCTGCTCCTCTCGCACGACCCCTAGCACGAGCATTACCTAAAAATGTTTGTAATATCATGAGCTAAAAGCAAGCCCAGTTAAAATAAACAGAATAAAAAGTAACATTAGACTCCAAACCCGCATCCGGATTTGTGTCCAAGTAAAACTTACATTCTCTTTACCAAATCTTCCAAAACTCGAGAAACTAACTCCCAAACATTTAGAAGAAACTTGTCATATCACATATCTCTTTCTTATCCATTATTTTTAATAACTCTCACGAAATATAAGGTTTATATTCATTTGTCTTTAATAACTTATGCTAAGCTCTCTTGGTCTTAACATATTCAAATAATCACAATTTAAGATTAATGACGATAATATTAGCACACGCAGTCTAATCATTATTCATTAACTCGTTAAACAAGTGTAAAGGGCACTCAACCTTTACATCAATAATGTAATCATCAATTGCTTATAATGACAGTATTGAAGTCCCGCAGTCCATCAATGCTTCATTATCTCGCTCAACAAGTGTAAAGGGCACTCAACCTTTACATCAATAATATCTTCTCACCTCTAGTGAATAATGTCTGGTAATGAAGTCCCGCAGTCTCAAGATCACCTCATTATCTCACTCACCGAATACAAGATTCAATGCACCCCTGTATCCTTGTATATGTATCATAGTAATTATAGATATTACTAGATAATGTGAACTCGGATAGTTCCATCATTATCTCATTATCCATATCCTCCGATCATGCAAAGTTCCGCAGTCCTTTAGCATTCCTCATGATACATATACATAAACATAAAACGAATAATACCAGACAATGCAAAGTCTCGCAGTCCTTTAGCATGTCTCATTATTCCTCCCAATTTCGATTATGCAATATGATATGATATGAATATGCTTTCAAGTGCAAGTAAAATAAATATAAACATTCAACATAATCAAAAGGGCATAAAGGTAAATGGATCATGAATTACTCTTATACATAAAAAAAGCAATTAAGAACCTCTGAAAAACAAAGAATAAATCAAGCCAACCGGCTTTCAAAAAACTCGAGATTTTGACTTAACATAAAAATCTCCAATTCATTGATCCATTGTTTATTAAACATACGAAGTTCCTTATTCACAATCCTTATTACCTTTGGATCCTTCAACTTCCGATAAACATTAGGAAACTCCGAAGTAAGTCTAAACTTAGAACTTCCAAAAGTTACTCGTTTCCTTCGAAGCACCTGTGAATTCTCTCACTCAATTAGAACTAACTCTCAAGCCTAAGCATGTTAGCTCACTTACTTTAATCCTTTTGATTAAACCTTAATCTCAACTTTTGATTCTACAAATCATTCAACTTATTCGGTTTCTAAAGCTACTTTAAATTCTATTTATTCTCACCTTGGCAAAAGTAGTTTTGCTCCAATACTCCGATAGTGCGATCAAGCAACGGTCCAAAAACACCTACAGTTAAAATTACATCTAACAATCAATAATTAACCAAACATCGATCAAACGACATCTAAAAGTATAAAACGACGAAAAAACCCGGAAATCCTTAATGGAGCTCTCGGCCCCTCCATATAAAATTGGTCTTGGGTTTCATTTTCCGACTTTTAGGCTATTTAGAGACGTTTCGGGTTAGTTTCAAGTAGTTTGGTAGTTCCCGATTTCAATGGGTTACCATAATTAGGGTTTTTGGACAATAATTAATTACTTGAATTTAATTACAACATACAATTATTCAATAGTAAACAACCCAAATTCAGCCCACAATTTGTATTTTTCAAACGGACGGGTTTTGGCTCAAACTCGGGTTTAGAGTTAGGGTAAATTCTCAAAAACACCTAAAACAACTTCTTTAATTGAAATCATCGAGTTTCTCAGCAAGAAATCGAAGATTTCAACCATGGATTCCATTAAAATACTATTTGAAGAAAATTCTAGAAACTTTGTCATGTTTGGAGGCCTTTAGAAAACGGAGGAAAAATTCGATTGATAGGTTGAAAAGGATGCTTGGACCGAAGTGAAGGGATGATTTACTAAATTAGTGGAAATTTATTTAGTAAACTTATTAACATTTAATAACGGATCTATTAACATCATGCAATTTGTGATAAAACATGTAGATTCGTGCTTAATTTCGAAAATTAAAACTCTTTTACTTACATTGAGTAATTAATGGAGAATCGGTTGGAGGTTTCTTTACAGCATCAAATCCTCAGCAACACTGGATCTTCTATGCTATATCCCGATCGAAAGAAAAACCGACTTTTGGGAGTCGAACCGGAAGAACAAAGGAAGAAGAAATTTCTTCTAAATTTTTTCCCTAAGGAAAATTGGCAATTGGGCAAAAACTTGAGAGAGAATTTTCACTTTTCTAATTAAAGTGAGAAGTGTATAAAATATGAATCCCAATGGTCATATTTATAGGAAAATATGATATCTAATCTAATTAGATAAGCTTATCTCCTAATTATTTAATATAGAAAAGATAAATAAAAATAATAAAATAATAATATATATATTAATTCACCTGGACCACAACATATCATGCCACGTTGATCCTAAAGCCAAAACATATATATATATATATATGTATTTATTAATTTTTTATTCTTTAACTTTTCTTTATTCAATAATTATATATATATGTATTTAAAATTAGAAAAAATTCAAATAATAATTTCTAACTAAATACATTTAGCCAAAAATAATATATTAATTACCATTGAATCTTATTCAATTAATTAATTATTTTGGACCAAAACCAATTTATTTCTTAAACCAATTGTATTTAATTCTCTCTAATATTTATTGTTAAATTAAATAAGCTCATTATTTAATTAATAATATTAATTATTAATTTCTATTTAAATAAACTCATTATTTAAATAATTAATAATATTAACATTAATTCCCATTTAAATAATTTATTTATTTAAACAATTAATTTTGCCTTAAAATATTATAATTGATAATGTCATATTAATTTCCATTTAAATAAACTCTTTATTTAAACAATTAATTTTGTATCAATATTAATAATATTAATATTAATTTTCATTTAAATAATCTCATTATTCAAATAATTAATATTGCCTAATTTTAAGTAAATTCAATTACTTAAATAATTTGTTATTCCTAAGTTAATTAATAACTTAGTTTTGCTACAACGATATTTGGGCTAGCATAGAGATCCGATGGACCTATAGATCATGGGCTTAATAATTAGTCAATTAAGTGATTAACTCATAATCAGTTAATTACTTATTATCTAACTATGAATAATTCCACTATAGATTCATAGTTGAACTCCCCTCATTATAGATGAGTTATGTCCATTTAGTTTATCTTTATTTATATATGTGATATATCCTTCACGTGGAACCCTCATAATTACAGGTGGATAAATTTACCGTTTTGCCCCTGTAATTACCGCTTTATCCTTGTGTTCCCGCTGATTTTCCAATGAACTTTATCTTTAGTCGAACTAGAGATAATGTACTTCTGTGACCAATAGAAGTCGTGGCGCCACTTGTTCATGTCTCGAATCAGTACATCAAGGGAGTTTCCTAAAGTTCCTAAAATGTTTAGGTATCACACTGATACCGTTAATTTATAGGAAAGTTATGAATTCCATCTCGTGAAAATGAGTTCCCAGCTACTTATCTAGTCATGTTCCCAAAACAGAAGTGTATTGAGCGCTCTTACAGATCGCTCTCAACCATGTGAATCAAAGAACATAACTCCACAAATAGGAATCCGCATTTCACTCAGGATTGAGATCTATCACGGTTGATAAACTTAGTTTGATATTCGATCATTTCTCGTAAACGGTACTAATGGGAAATTTGATCAAACATCGTGGTCCTTTCTTATACAATCAACATTGCATATGATACTTCCATTTCATGTCTCCCACATGAATGATCAGGATTAGATAATTTGTCTATAAACAAAATGTGAAGCTATCAACAGTGTTACCAGGATAAGGTTCCCAAACGTTATCCATTTACTGTAGACACTTTTAAGTTACTCATCTCGACTTTAATCCTCTCGTATGACTCACATACTAAGTCGTGATTTCATAAGAGTAACTTAGGGTTTACTATTTGAATGTTTGATATTAATATATTTCCATATATTCCTAATATCATCAATTGAATCAATTTAGATCAGATAAAGAACTTATGTTTATTTATTTAATTTATTCGAAATAAATTATTATGATTAAATAATTATAAGTTCTAGGACACCATTCCTAACACGAAGGCTATCCAACGCAACCGAAATCAAGTCGATTCGTCAAGAAACGAACAAAAATCAAATTTCTCCTCCAATGGTGGAAGACCCACGACAAAGTGAAAGGAAGAAGGGAAAGGATGAAATGAATTTGGTCAATTCCATGGTCAACTTTGAAATTTTAAAGAGAGGTGAATAGTAATTTGATATTTTAAGAATTTCGAAAATGACGATTACGTCCCTTAAATGAATTTCATCTCATAAATCGAAACCCGAAGTTCTTAAACTAGCCAAATGGTGATTAATAATTATTAATTGGCCCGTTAATAATTAATAATACGACCATAACTAATTTAACTAATAAAGCGAGTAAAAATGTTTAAAACGAAATGAACTTCTAAATTCTAAATTAATCATTCTAAAATTAACTTTAAATACTTGAATTAAAATAAAATAAATAATTTTTTTTATACCTCAAAAGTAACGGGATGTTACATGGGGCCCTACTATTCAAGCACTGAAACAGTCCATAAGGGAACTACGGAAAAGAGTGAATTCCAATATTTTGTAATTACGTTCCCAACTCTAAGCGAGATGCAGTCCCCAAAGTGGGAGGCATATTGAACGAACTATATCGAGTCACTCTCACCTATGGAAATTAAAGGTTTGTCTTTTGCAAACAGGAGTTCGTAATCCACTCAGGATTAAGATCAGTTATACATTAGCAACCGATTGATATACGAAGTGTCTTTCTGTAACGGCTTTACCAGAAGACGGTAAGTTTATCTTAGTCCAGTCTACTACAATCTGTATTGCAGCAACACCCCCACTCATATGTCTCTACATGAACAATCCAGATGAGGTCACTTGTGTCAATTCGAGAAGTGGGCGTGTTAGTGGTGTTACCAGAAATAAGGCACCCAAACTTTATTCATATACCACAGACTATTTGAGTTACAACTTAAGTGAATCTTCCCACATCACATGCTCACTTTAAGTTATCATAAATAACTATCCTATGATGGATTACATTTATTAAACAATAATAAATGAAAATGTAAATAATACTAATTAATAATTTATTTTTTATTTATAGTTTAATTGGATTACATTAGATTTATGGCAGAAACCCCAGCAGTGTGCTGGCTTTTATGCGGTGAAGATTGGTTGTGGTGAGCTGAAACTATCATTCTCAGAAAAAGAAAGGTCTCGGTTTAGTCATATCAGGAGGGACAATGTTGCTAAATTGTTTAAGCCTCTTGTTGTGCTCCTTGACGAGGAAGGACGGTCGATTATCGAAGATGAAGGAACAATTGATGGTTATATGTTTGAAGAAGATGGGGATACAGGGGCCACCTCAGACCCGACGAAGGGTGTTATAGACGTTGATGAGATCCACGGGGTTTGATTGCGAATTCTTGGGTTGTGGGTTCTCCAAATTGCTTTCCTTTCATTCTTAGCTGTTTGAAATACTTTATTTACTTTTTGATGACTTTAAACATTGCGTTCGCATAGGCGGCGCTGGTTATCAAACTTTAATATGTTTATGCACTCGCTTTTCTTTATTTGGGGTGTTTGTCTAATCTATGTTGGATCTCTTCTTTCTTCCCTTTGGGAAGGATCGTTTTAATTTGCAGATTTTTCCTAGTCCGCACTACGTCTTTTCATCCCTCTTTAGAAGGGTTAATTTCAATCTTTGAAGGTTTTCATAGTCCAAGCTAGGTCTTCTTTCCTTATTTTTAAAGGGGTTAGTTAGATTTTTCCTAATTCGAGCTAGGTCTTTTCATCCTTCTTTTCAGAAGGGTTGTTTTTAGTCTTAAAAGATTTTGCCTAGTCCGAGCTAGGTCTTTTCATCCTTCTTTTTAGAAGGATTATTTTTGTTCTTCAAAGATTTTGCCTAGTCTGAGCTAGGTCTTCTCATCCTTCTTTTTAGAAGGTTTTTTTTTAGTCTTCGAAGATTTTGCCTAGTCCGAGCTAGGTCTTTTCATCCTTCTTTTTAGAAGGGTTAGTTTTAGTCTACGTAGATTTACCTAGTCCGAGCTAGGTCTTTTCGTCCTCCCCCAGATGATGAGGTGACAACTTACATCATAGGATAATCTTGGCGGTTTATCATCGCTTCTGTTGCCATCATCCTCGTCCTCTTCATCATCCTCTTCATCAAAGGGTTCCAGTTGGTTGATTAGGTAGGCGATCTCCACGTTCATCTTGGAGACTCGGTCTTGAAGCTCGATCAAGATATCGTCTATGCGACGTGGTGATCATCAGGGTTCTTGGGCTTCAAGGGCAATGACATCCCCAATTTGCTGGGTCCCATAAAGGATATGAGTGGCATTGGGATGGCCCTATCCAGTTTTCCCTTCACCTCTACAAACCTTTCTTGCATGTGCTGGTAGAGTTCGCGCAGTTGTCAGCTTATCTCGTTCTCATGGAAAAGTTCTTGGTTCCTTCTCCTTAACATCGTTCTAAGTATCCTTTGTCTCTGTCTTTTTCTTTTCACTTACCACCAATTGTATGAGGCATTATTGTTGCCATCACTCTGACTTGATCCTAGTGATACCATGATTTTTAGAAGGGGGTGTTTGATATATGAGAGGGGGTGTTTAAGAGTTCTTGGAGGGTGCTTTCTAAAGTTTGTTAGAGAAGGATTGGAGAGTAGATGTGATATCTTTCTGTTTCTTGGTCCTATTTATAGGCTAGACGTTGGTTTCCTTTTAAGATCAGGAAACGTTTGGGTTATTGATAAGTCCTCATAAGGGGAGTATTCATGCAGCTAAACTTGAGTAAATTTGGGTAAAAAGACCAAGTAATTCTGTATAATAGCAAGTCATTGTAAATATTTGGACTACTTTTGAGCTTGCCAATTCTTTTGAGGCTTATTCTGATTTTAGTTCTTTTTGTGTAGCTTTTCTCCTTTTTGCAAACTCTTGCCTCCAGGTTTAAAATGCTGATTGTTTTGAGCTTAAGATTCTAGGAAGTGCCCTTGGCAATTTTCTCTCATTTCAGGGCAGTTGTTGTGGAAGCATGCTGAGTTGATGTTGAAGCAAGCCAAATCAAGAGAATGGAAGATATTTATTTCCCTGTTGTTGCTACCGCTTTCAATAGGACGGAGTTCTTGTTACCTCACACTACAGTTCCCCAACCGTGCATGCAACCCAATAGAGTTCACCAACTCTTATTTTGGCGGGAAAAGGCATGGGAAGAAAGAGAAGAAGTTTTACTGATACTTAAGAATAGTTTTAGGTCATTTTTGGCGCGAAGAAGAAGAGGACCTAGAAGAGAAGAGTCGGCAAGGAAATAAATCACAACAGAAGTTAATTAGAATTACTTTAGTTGTTTTTCCTTAGTAGTTAACTTAGCTAGAGCTTGTTATTTTTATATTTCTCCATAAACTACTTTTAGTACTTTAGTTTAATTTTTCATATCGTTCAAGGCCATGTTAGGCTAAAACCATTTTTGTGATGTTGTGCTAAATGGGATTCAGGATAGGTGAAATTTAATGTTTTGGAACTCGAATATTTACATAAATTTGTGACGTTGAATTCTTCATGTTTTTATTCTTCTTTAAAGCTTTATGGAAATAGAGTCAGAAGAGCTGAAGCAAGTTTTGAAAGATTCATTGCATGAAAACTTAGAGAAGATCAACTTATTGATCACTTTAACTTTAACTTTAAAAATAAACAGCGAGTTAAGTGAATATACAACATTAAGCTTCACGAGTTTGAAGGTAGAAGTCAATTATCTAAGGTTTTAGAGATAGAAACAAGGATCAATAAGTTGTGTTAGGGCTGGTTTGAGAAAGGTTGATCTTTGCCTTTTGACTCCAAGCATGTTGTTGTCTCATAAACTTAAGTTATATTTAGAGTTCCATCGCAAGTGTTCTACTTGTAGTGTTAAAACCTATCCTAAAACCCTAGCAGAGCATCACAATCACTCTATCTTGATCTACACTCAGTGTTGGATCTGTTTAATTCCTGCATTACAACATTTGATTTTGATAAATTGCACTGTCTTCTTGCTTATATCAATCCTTAATATTCTGACCATGTGCACTTGCTTGCCATCCTTCACCACCTAGTTTGATCACCATTTCCACCAACAGTTATCAAGATAATGTAGTTATCTCAATCTTCAAGACGCCTTAATGGAGGTGGTGTCTTTTGAAGCTCCCCGGATGTGACGTGCCACTTCTATTTCAAAAGTTGTAATGAGTGCATCCTACTGCCACCTTTTTGGATCTCCTCAATCGTGTTCGGTTCATTGGGATGAGATGGAATTTAATGTGTTCCCTATTTCAGCTGTTTTTAGTCAGGAAGTAAATCTTCGGAGGGAAGGTCTCATTAATTAAAGATCTTTGAGAATTTAGTGATGGTGATGTTGTGTCACTAATGATCGGGTTTATTTTCCCCATGCTCATTTTTTTTCAGAGGGTCAATTCGACTTGGGAATCTTGTTTTTTGCACGTTTTGCGTCCTTCCAGAGCTTTTGCCATTCTTCACTACATTATTTTGTCTGTGTTACTTTTGTTCGTGCTAAGTTTTAGCGTTAGCTTACTTGTTTCCCCTATTTATTTGAACTGTTAATTTAAAAACGTTCGTGTAAATATCAGTTTTTGGTTTCAAAGAATTATTTTCTAAAAATTGGAAATGCAACTTGGTTTGGACAAAGGTAAAATAGACTTTATTTAAATATTGAATCAAAAGAGCACATTGTGCTGACAATGATAAACAAAACGAGAAGTGGGAAAGTTGGGGGGATTATAGCCACATTGTGAGGCTTGATTCATCCCTTTCTTTTTTCAGCTTCTTTATCCTGTCTTTCTACTCGCTAATCTCGAGCTTTAGAAGTGTTACTTCTAGGTCCTGTTCAAACCTCTCTTTTTCAAGGAGGGATATCTTCTCCTCATTTTTCTTATAGTTGAAGGTCGTCATATTGGCGTGCTATCAGCTTACGATTGAGCTTTTTGTTTTTCCTGGACTTCTTCACCAGGAGGAATTCACTGATGTCCAGCTTTCTTTTCAATTCCAGATTCTCCTTTTGTAAGTTATCTTTCTGGGATGTTATTTGCTCGACTTGGATCTTCAAGATTGTAATTTTATCCTGGAGCGAGAGTGAACGAGGAGCGAATGATGATGAGGAGGATTCCATTTCTAGATTATCGGTGGGTTTGTGGAATTTACTTTCTATTTATAGAGTTAATGGGTCATGGGGGTTGCATTTATTTTGGCACGTTTCTCATTGTAACTCCCCACGCTCCATTTACTAGAAGTAACATATCAATTGGTTGGCATTCCAAGCCTTTGGTATCTGTGTTTCGTGGTCGTCTTCAAGACGATATGTACCTGGTTTGACTTCTTCAATTACGTGGTAGGAACCTTCCTAATTAGGTCCAAGCTTTCCATCTCCAGGTTGCTGGGTGTTCTAGGAAACTTTCCTTTAGCACGAAGTCCCCAACTTTCATGGGTCGCGGCCTAACTTTTTTGTTATAATGTTGAGGTAGGACCTGTTGATACTCAGCTAATTAAATGGAGGCTTTCTCTCTTTTCTCATTCAAGTTATATCTAGTGCTTCTATCATTAGTTGGTTATTGTCTTGGCCATCCTATAAAAGTTTACCACGTATGGTGGGAATTTCTGCTTTGGTTGGTATTATGGCTTCGGCTCTATAAGTGACGGTGAATGGTGTTTCCCCTATTGATGTACAAAGGGTTGTTCTGTACACCCATAATACTCTAGGCAGTTCTTCGGTCCATCTTCCTTTCGACCTTTCAAGCCTCTTTTTCACATTGTTCAAAATAGTCTTATTAGAAGCTTAAGTTTGGCCGTTCGCCTGGGGATATCTTGGGGCGGAGAACCTCAGCTGAATATTCAAGTCCGAGCACATTGATCTTATGACATTTCTAGTGAATTTTGTACCATTATCTGCCATGAATACTCACGGGATTCCGAATCACGTAATTATGTTCTTCCAAAGGAATTGATCGACTTAGTGCTCGATGATTTTAGCGAGTGTTCAGCCTCGATCCACATGGTAAAGTAATCAGTTGCTATTAGTAGGAAGCATCTTTTTCTGGTGACCGTGGGGAGTTTCCCCACTATGTCCAATCCCCATTGCAAAAATGGCCATGGCATTGCAATTGTGGTGACGGGCGTATGCGGTACGTGATGCTTGGACGTGAATATTTGGCATATGTCGCAGGTTCAGATGAATTCTTTTCACTTCTCGTACATTCTATCTCAATAATATCCTTGGCCTTGCTCTATATGGAATAGTGAGCATCTTCCCGAGTGGTTTCCGCAACATCCTAAGTGGAGTTCTTGTATGAGTTAGGTGGCTTCATTTTTGTCTATGCACCTTAGGTATGGACCTCCAAAGGATCTTCGGTATAACTTCTGATTCACTATTGAGTACCGTGCAACCTGGGATTGGATTTTCCGTGCTTGGGCTTTATCTCCAGGCAATTTCCATTGAGTAGGTTGTGGTACCAAGGCGATTCTTGATGTTTCTTTATTATTTGGGACACCTCGTCGATCTTGTCTACATTTGATTCAATGCTCGGACGTTCTAGATAATCGACTGTGATTGTTCTGCTTGGGTCATGTTTAACTACCGAGCCAAGCCTGGCTAATGTGTTAGCGTGCTCATTTTCTGACCTTGGGATTTGTTCCACGTCGATGGTTCAAATTTTTTGGTAAAGCTTTTGACCCTGTCTAAGTACTTCACCATGTTCGGATCTATTGCTTTGAACTCCGTACTGAATTGTTTTGCTACGAGCATAGAGTTCGAATATACCTCGGCTTTCCTTGCTCCCAGCTCCTTCATTCGGTTCAACCCGGCCAACAAAGCCTCATATTCTTCTTTTTTATTTGAGGCTTGAAAAGTGAACCTAATTGATTGTTCTAATAGAAAGCCTTCGTGTGTTTTGATTACGATCTCGACTGCACTTTCTTTAGCATTAGAGGTGTCTTCCATGTAGATTCTTCAGGTGTTGTCTTCATCTACTTGCTGTTGCTCACCGTCTTAGAGGATCTTGTGCTATTTGGAGTGGGTCATTTCCGCGATAAAGTCTGTTAGGGCCTACCCTTTGATGGCGATTCTTGGTTCATACGTGATGTTGTACCCCCCAACTCTATTGCCCACTTCATTAATCTTCCGGAAGCGTCGAGCTTATGGAGAATTAGTTTCAGAAGGAATGTTGTTCGTAAAATGATTTGATGGCCTTGGAAATAGTGCTTGAGTTTTCTCGAGGCTGTTATCATTGCCAGTGCTAGTTGTTCGAACTCCGTGTACCTTGTTTCGACATCAAGCAAGGCTTTACTAACGTAATACAAGGGTGTTGGGCTCTTCCTTCTTCCATGACCAGAGCATCGCTTATTGCAGTCTCTAAGACTGCTAAGTAGATGATGAGATCTTCTTCGTCCTTTGGTTTGGATAAAAGCAGGGGTTTGGATAGATACGCCTTTAGCTCATCGAAGGCTTTTTGACATTTCTCATCCCATCCAAACTCCTTGCTTCCTTTGAGGGTCTTGAAGAAGGGGAGGCATTTGTCCGACGATTGGGAGATAAACCTTCCCAATGCGGTCAGGCATCTAGTGAGCTTTTGAACTCCCTTCACATTCATAGGCGCTTCCACTTAGAGGATTGCATTGATTTGATCTGGGTTTGCTTCTATTCCTTTTTTGGTCACAAGATATCCGAGGAATTTTTCAGAAGTGATTCTGATGGTGCACTTACTTAAATTGAGTTTCATTTCATATTCATCGAGGATGTCGAAGGCGTTCTTGAGATGTTGTGGATGATCTTTGGCCCTTTGAGATTTCACTAAAATATCATCAATGTAGACTTCCATGGTTTTTCCTAGATCTTTCTTGAACATTCGATTCATCAGCCTCTGATACGTTGCCCCAACATTCTTTAGTCCGAAAGGCATCACCTTATAACAATATGTGCCCTTATTTGTTATAAAGGAAGTTTTTTCTTGATTGGTTGGATTCATCATGATCTAATTATAACGAGAAAAGGCATCCATGAAGCTCAGTAACTCGAATCTGCCAGTTGCATCTACCAGTTTGTCAATCTTTGGCAACGGAAAAGAGTCTTTTGGGCACGCTTTATTCAGACCCTTGAAGTCAATACATACTCTTCATTTCCCGTTATTCTTTTTCACTACCACCACTTTGGCTAACCACCCTGGATATTTTACTTCTCGAATGAAACCGGCTTCTAGTAATCTCTGGACCTTCTCGTTGATGATTTGATTTTGCTTCAGAGCAAACTTTTGTCTTTTTTGTCAGATAGGTGCTGTGACGACCCGTCACTTTTAAATAATTTAAATTAGAAAACACAGTGGAAGTCTTTATAATTTAAGAAAAAATGGCGTGGTTATGTTTGAAAAGTGGCTAGCCAAAAACTTGTAACATTTTAAATTCACAATTTAATACACAAGGAACTTTAAGTTCCTAACCAGGAGTTCAAAAGGTGTTTATAATCATAAAAGTAAAGACAAAAGCTCTTAAGAGCTATTTACCAATATACAAATCCAAAATTATATAAAGTTCACAAAAACGAAGTCCATGGACTTTAAATCAACCTAGTCCATCTCGAGGTCATCATCCCTCGATCACGCAGCACCATCTCCTCTCCCACGACCTCTAGCCAGGGCATTACCTGAAATTTTTGTAATATCATGAGCTAACAACTTAAGCCCAGTGAGAATAATAAGAATAAAAAGTAAAGTTAGACCTCAAATCTGTATTCCGATTCGTGTCCAATTAATCTGACACAATCAATCCTAAAGTTCTCCAAACTCTAGGTAATTTCATTATATACTATCCGAAGGATGATATTACTAACACTCATAGTCAAATTCTCATCCATTAATTTGTTACAACATAAGTAAGAAAAGTAAATAAACTTGCATGAATATAACATCTCGATTCTTTATCCATGATATATATTTACATCGATCATATGCATGAAGGTAATGAGGACATCCCGTAGGATTCACATTCGCCCTTTATGAATGAATGAAGATAATGAGTACATCTCGTAGGATACCCATTCAACCTTATGAATGAAGAAGTAATGAATACATCCCGTAGGATACCCATTCAACCTTCTTTTCTTTCTCACTTTCTTTTCTTTTTCTCTGAAGGCGACGCAGACATTCCCCGTAGGGTTCAACATTCTCTCTTCTTTTCCTTCTCACTTTCTTTTCTTTTTCTCTGAAGGCGATGCGGACATTCCCCGTAGGGTCCAACATTTTCCCTTCTATTCTTTCTCACTTTCTTTTCAATGATGCGAGATGTTATGGTGCAATATGTTATGGTGCTAGATGTTATGATATGCTCGTAAAAGTAAATAAACGTAAAGTACGAATATTAAAGTAGCCGAAACCTGCATAAAGTAAAGGGGCATAAAGTAAAAGACATAAAGTAAAAGGATCATAGATGTCCTTATGCATAAAGTAAATAGATAGGAATTTCGGAAGAACATTAAGTAGTTCGAACTTTCGCTACTTTCAATAAAGTAGATCTTATCTTAAACGATTAATCTATTCCTTCAAGGATTCTAAACTTCCAATATAATCCGAGGTTCTATTAACCGTTCTATCTAAAAGTTTGGATCTTTTAACTTCCAATGATCCATCATAAGCTTCGAAACGAATCTAACTTAGAAAATCTTAAGATTTAATGTTTTCCTCGAGAACTCCTAAGTTCTCACTTAAAGGATTAACTCTTAATCCTAAGGGCACTAACTCACTTCCCTCTATTCTTAGATTCGAATCCTAGTCTTAGTTTCCAATTCTACAAATCATTATACTTATTCGCTTTCTAAAATTACTTTAAATCCTAACTATTCTCACCTTAGTAAATGAAGATTTCGCTCCAAACTTCCGGTAAGGTGATCAAATCAAAGGTCCAAAAACACCTACAAATAATTACATCTAAAAATTAATAAATAAACATACATCAAACGATTGACAACTAAAGGCATAAAACGACGAAAAACCCCGAATATTCCAAAGGGTGCTCTCGGCCATGATAGGGAAAATAGGCCTCGAGTTTGGTTTTCCAGCTTTTAGGCAATTTAGATGTGTTTCGAGTTGGTTTCAAGCAATTTCGATATTCCCGATTTCAATGGGTATCAATAATTAGGGTTTTTAAACAATATGCCAAATCCCGAATTGAATTACAATAACAATTTATCAATAATAAATAACCCTTATTCAAACCCCAAAAAGTAAATTTCAAACAGGAAGGGTTTCGACTGAAACTCGGTTTTAGGGTTAAGGGAAAGTTTTCAAAAACTCTTAAAACAACTCCGTTAGTTACAAACACCGAGTTTCACGACAAGAAATCGAAGAATCAAAGAGAAAACTCCATTAAAACACTATTTGGAGCTTAGGGTTTGAAAATAAACTTACCGAGAACTCCGTGGATCACGGGAGAAAAGCACGATGATTGGGTGGAAAAGAATCCTAGACTCAAGGGCTTTCCGATGCAACCGAAATCGTGTCGATCCGCTGAGAAACGAAGAAAAACCAAAAATCCCCCCAAACCCTATCCTTGCCTATCCTTGCTCATGGCAATGAAGAGAAAAATGGTCAACTTTGGTCAAAATGGTATATTTAAAGATGAATGAATAGTGTTTTGATATTTTTTAAGAAATTGGAAATGACGGTTGCGTCCTTTTATAACTTTTGACTCCTAAATCAAAACCCGAAGCTCTTAAATTAATCTAAAGGTGATTAATAATTATTAATTGGCCCGTTAATAATTATTAATACCATTAAAACGAAATTAAACTAAAAAGGTAATTTAAAAAGATTTAAACCGAAATAAATTACTAATTTCTAAATTACCAATTCTAAAATAGACTTTAAATGCTTAAATTAAAATAAAATAAATAATTTTTTTATCACAAAAATAACGGGACGTTACAGGTGCGTGTTTGGGGTCCACTTCGAGCCTATGAGTGATTATCGCTTGCTTGATTCCAGGCATGTCCGTGTGATCCAACCCAAAGGTCCTCCATCTAGATAGAGGAGGGTGGAGAGTTGCTCCTTGATTTCCTTGATCGTTTTTTGTTCTGATTTGCATTGTTCTTTCTTTATCCTCAGGATGGATGATCAACGCTTCTGAGTCTTCTTCGGGAGCCTAAAGTCAAAAATATTTTTCTTTCAGTTTCAGAACCTCCGGCTCATCTTCTGGTTTCTATTTTTCAATATTCCTGAGATTTATGTCGTCTACCATGCAAATCTTTGTCGTGCTCTGGTTTCCATCGATTGCGACTATCTTTCCCTTGCGAGGGAATTTTAGCTTTTGGTGCTCAGTTGAAGATATCATGTTCATTGCATGCAGCCAAGGCCTACCTAAAATCATATGATAACTAGAATTAGTGTTTAATACGTGGAAGGGGGGGGGGTATCTTGGTGACTCCTCCATTAATAGCGACAAGAAGCTCCACTATGCTGGAGGATAGCGAAACACCATTGTTAAATCCAACCAGTTCTTGCTTGCTTGCTCGGATCTTCCCTTCTTCAATTTTCATCTCTTTAAGATATTTTTTGAAGATCACATTCGTCCCAGTGCCTTGATCGATCATCACTTTATGGACATTGTATTTTTCCATTGATACGAATATGATCAGTGCGTCGTTGTGCAGGTGATGGACGTCAACCAAGTCATAGTCCGAGAATATGATCAGATTAGTGTGCTTGTATTCGACTTGTAGGACTGGGATTCTTGCATCCCTGCTTTTTCTCTTGGCCTCATTGATACTTGACTCCACGCAGTGAATTAGGTCTAGTTTCAATGGGCGCCATTGCTTGTTTGAATCTCGGCCCTGACCTTTGAGGAATTCATTGGTAACCTCGGGAGCTTGATAACTCAAATCTTGTGCTACCGCTTTTGCATCTTCTACATCAGTAGTGCGTTTTTCATGATGACATAATTCGAACATAGATTAGATGATCTCAGGTCCTTTGGAATGGACCATGTTCAGGTCGACCCTATCTTTTTTTCCGTCTAAGTCTTAAGGGAAGGTTTCTTTCAAAGTTGTGGGCTTCTTATCTACCTTCAAATCCTGCTGGTTTTCCAACTTTTCCTTCCCCCACTTTTCTCTTTCTGCTACTCTCTCTTTGCAAATTCTCATCGCCTCCTTGCTCATCGTTCGACATTCTTCGATCGAATGAGAATTGTTGCACTGAAATTCAATACTTTTCTGTATTGCTTTTGGTGGGACGACCTCGCATGTCTTCCTTCGGCCCCTTCAAGTTGGTCTGATGTACATAAATAGGAATATTGTCTTCTTCGTTCCTCGAGCGATCTCTCGTGTCAGTCTTATCTCTTCCACTCCTCCAGGGCTTCTCATACTTTTGGCTCTTAGATTCATACCTCTTCTAGCTAGAGGTATGTCAATCTTTTTCGCCTGTGCGGAAATCGCGGGCCATCCTCATTGATTCCTCTATAGAGATTTGTTTAGACGCTTTCTCCAACGCATCTATCATAGTTCAAGGAGAGGACTTGTTGAAGGATCTCCAAAGTTGATGATCTGGATGTATCGCCCTTGTGAAGGTTGACGCTGCGTCCTCAGCCCTACAGTTGGAAATCTTCAATTTCACTTTCCTGAATCTGCAAATGAAATCTTTTAGCGGTTCGTTCTTCCTCATCAATACGTTGTAGAGGTTCTGATTAGTCTTCGCGTATTTCTTGCTCACGCCATACTCTCATTGGAAAGCCAAAGAGAGCTTCTGGAAGTTGCGTATCGATCCTCGTTGAGGCTGTTGAACCACTTCAAGGATGATCCCTTTAGGCTTAAGGGGAAGAGTTTGCAGGTTACTCTTTCTAAGTCCTGTAGGGGAATACAATTTGACTCCATCAAGTTGATGAAGTGATTAATGTGCTTGGTGGGATCGCTCGTCGTGTCGTAAAGCTTAAAGGATGGTATCCGAATTTTTCCTGAAAACTCGACCACTTGAACGTAGGGGTCCAGTGGTGATTCCCTAGGAGTACGTGAATTCAAGATAGATCTTTCGATCCTGGATCCCTTTGGTATCGTATCTTCCTTCATTCGTCGTCCTGCTGAGCGGCCTCAACATACTTTTCTCCTTCTAGGACGAGCCTTAACTTTACCAACACAAGTCTAAATGAGTTGACTTCTTCGAGATCGATGTCCGCAACCTTCGACTGATCAACTTTGGACATTTCATGAATCTCACCATCCTTTGTTTTCTGTTTTCGTGCTCCTTTCGATCAACGAGCTGGACGTGGTTTGCGAGTCCCATCACCTACCTGGATAGGTGGTGGAAGATTCGCCATGTGTGGCCTGTTTATGACTTCCTCGAATTTCGCCTACATTGTTTTCATGAAAAGGTCTTGCTTTTCGTACATCTCCCGAATAAGTGTTTCCGGGGTTACCACCTGTGCGGGATGCTTTGTAAGCTTGACCTCGCAATCTTTCTCTCTTTTTTCCAGGTTATTCTCGTCAACTAGAGGGAGGTTGTCCATGAGAGCTTGTTTGCTCCTAGTGTTCTTCAAGTTTTCTGTCTGCTATTTGTGATGAAGCCTACATGAATGTTTTTCTCGTAGCCCCACGGTGGGCGCCAAACTGTAGAGGATGATTTCTGTTATGGTCAATCACATGCGAATAATGTGCGTTGTGTCTCCTTGATCTTGAATGCCTAAGGAATAAGAACAAGAAAACACTGGTGATGCCTACCAAACCGTCTCTGACAATCAAGTCAGTGATTTGGAAGTAAATAGATGTGTGAATTCTAGAGTATAATATTGAGTAACGTACCATTTATGGTTTTTATGACCTCTTTATATAGAGAACCTACAGATAGGATGATATGTCTGCCTATGATTAGATTTAGATAACACTTATCAAATATAAGTGCTTATCCCGTTATCTCAGGATGATGATAAACTTATCTCTTTATAAATAACTATCCGGACTTCAACTCATTCGAATATATAGGCTATGTATGTCCGAGATGGCTTGCACATCCTCAAGCTTGAGCCCAAGCTCTTTGGACTCATCATAGGGAAGTGGCTTGACTACTACACGCACTACATTGTTTATTTTAGGCCGGGCTTATCAAGACTTGGGCTTTTGACATTGGACCTGGTCCATGGTGAATTTTACAATATTAGAAGAAAATAGAAAGAATGAAAATGAAATTCAAAGATAGAAAGAGAAAAAATATGAGAGGTCTCTCTTGACAAAATAAAAATCTAGGAATCTATAAAATCTGACATTACTGACAACTCATGCAATTAATTAGAATAAGTGCAAATTTGGAATTAAAAAAGAAAGAAAATCTGGAGTTGGTTATATATTATTAAATTAGGATATATGGTTATTTAATGAAAGTGGATAGTGAAATCTGACTATGTACACAATTAATTTTCAAAGTATTAGATATAAGTAAAACCATAAACCCTTTTAAGTATAAGGGGTGTTCATGCGTTTTTAATGCTCGTTAGACAATACTACATGGAAGAAAATAATTGTAAAATTTATGTACTTCAGGTTAAAATTGATGAAGTAAAATACTTGGGTCAAATTAATCAAATCCAAAATTACATAAGTTCAATTTACAATCTACTTTTTCTTATTAAAGAGATATTATAATCAGTAACACATATGTTAAAAAAATAGTAAAAGATTGATTGATTTTTAAAATAACACGTTTTTACCTTCACTAATTAACGAATTGTTCTTATTAAATTAATTTTATTTTAACTATTTAATGATCAATATTATTGTTAGTTTTTTATGTTTCTAATTGTGATGTTTTAAATTTATATTCTATGATTTTTTAAGTTAGGTTAGTTTTCCCGATTTCGATAAATTCATAATTATATGACAAAATTTTGAGAAGTTTTACTATTTTTAAAATTTACTATTCTAAAAGTAAGGAACAATTAAACTTTTATGACACCGTTAAATCGATATTATGTTAATGAGTTAATAAATTAAGGAACAATTAAACTTATTTCTAATAATCCAGTGATTGTTTAGACATAAATTGAAAATTCAGTGACCAAATAGACACAATATTTTAAACTCAGGGATCAAATAGACACAAATTGAAAACGCAGAGACCAAATAAATACAATATCCAAAATTGAGAGATCATTTAGACACAAATTGAAAACACGAAGAACAAATAGACATGACCTCTAAAACTCAAAGAGATATGAGTACTATACCCAATAATTTTTCTTTCTTTAATTCCTCTATTTAAAATACCAAAATAAGTGGAGGGCATTTTGATGAAAGGGGTTGAAGTGTAAAGCGAGAGATGGACTATAGCTTAGCAGCGTTGAAACTAGTTTGTTCGCAACTCAAGGACGCCACGGAAACTCCATCCCAGCAAGCCTTTACTTTTGGCGGCATTCTCTTCCAGCGCGCCTGGTTACAGGTTCTCTCTCTCTCTCTCTCTCTCTCTCTCTCTCTCTCTCTCTCTCTCTCTCTCTCTCTCTCATTTTCTTTTGATTTCCTAAAACTCCTTTCCTCTCCTCTCCTCTACTCAGGGAATTTTGGTCTCAGAATCTGATTACGAAAACGGTAAATTAATTCTAGACGATGGAACTGGAATAATCGAAATCTCTCTTTCTGGCGACTTCCGTTCGCGCAAATGGAACATTGGTATTTCGCCACATTCTCTATGCTTTTTGTTTAATTTCATTTCTCTCTCTCACTGTTTTTTTTTTTACACAGGGATGTATGTGATGGTTGTTGGAAAATATGTTGTCCAGGACAATGACCCGCCCTTCATTTGGGTGACTTTCTTTCTTTTTATTTTTCACCACTTTGATTTTACTGGCTATCTTTAAGAATTGGATATATTTACTGAATTTAAATATAACCTTTGCTTCCCAGTTCTCTTTCTGACATATTTTCACTGTTGAAGTTAAAGTCGTTGAGTCAAAGTCTGTGTTTCTTAGGTTGTAAAGCCTGAGTTTGTGTAATCTGCATTTGGATGTGCTGGGGTATGAGTTTTGAAAAACCTGAGTTTTTGTAGTGTGTAGATTTGTTTGACGATAGGATCTTTTGTTGTTTAATTCTTTTAGGACGGTGTAACAAACCCTCATTTTTTATTATTTAAAACCCATGATTTAAGGAGAAAAAAACAAGCCTTGGGTTGCTAAACCTACCTAACAAATATGAATTAGGCTAATGAAGTCCATCCCACCGCACCCCTTCTACTAAAACATCCCCTTGGTTGGTTAGGCTTTATCTTTTGTTTAGTATATTGTTATGTTACCGATTTTCTCTCCTTGTGGTTTAGTTTGTATGCTCTTTTCCTATTTTCATGGTTGTAACGAATAAGCTAGGTGTTATTAAGGCATCTTACTGAATAATTCAATGTCGTCTATTGTTTCCATTATGCAATAAAATTGCTATCACTAGGAGGCTTGACCAAACAACCACTCTCTTCATTTCCAGATGGTTGTATCGAAAGATTTCCGTTAATGAATATAACATATACAAAAATAGAGAAAAAAGGGTTCTTCAATCGGTTTGAATATCAAGTGGTTTTTTGTTTGCATCAACATTGACAGGTGCAAAGTAAAATATTCTCATACAATTAGCATTCTTGAGAAATCTATTTCAATTTGTGGTATGACAGTCTTGTGCTGTCGATATCCAAAATTAGACTATACTCTGAAAACAGACTATTTGGTGCATATTATCTCTGGCTGTCTAGTATGTGAAAGTTTATTAGTCAAAGTTCAGTAGTGGGATTATTTTGGGCTTCGTTTTTCACATGCTTTGGTCTCACACTAAGTTTCTGAGACAAGATCTAAATTTAGCATGATAAATGTCATGGTTGTAGAAAATTTTAGCTGTTTTTATCTATATCTTCATTTCTAGACACGTTCGTTTCTAGGTGGTCAGTATGTAATTGTGATGTCCTGTTGCTTCAGCAATTATTTTCCCATGCTCTAGCGATTAATTTTTTGTAGAAATTTACATGGCCTCCTGGGATGTCAATTGTAGAAAATTAGGCTGAATTCCTTATAAGATCTCCTAAGAAACCCAGGTTTAACCAGTTAAAATTGTTTAATAGCATAAAGTTTAAGTGCTTACCATCAATGAGCATTTTGGTTCATTTAATTTATGATTCTATTTTCGCATTAGGTCCACAAGATGGTTGATCTTTCACAGTTTCCAGATCGAGAGGCAATGTGGTATCTTGAAGTCGTTGAAGCATTTAAAATGTTCTATAAGCCTTTGCTTGATGAACTTATGTAATTCACTTTGTTATAATTGTTTTTTCAGAGCCTTCAGAAGTTTCTTTCTATTATTTAGGGACTCCATTTGAAAATCCACTCATGTATTGTTTTTATTCTCTTTTTAGAAGAAGTTTTTTTGCTTCTTGAAGTGAATTTCACAGTAATTGAACAACACAATTTTGTGTCCTTCCAATATTCAAGCTTACTTTTTTAATGATATTCTCGCTTCCTAAAATAGGAAGAAAAAAAAAAGGGTAAAATACGTTTTTGGTCCCTATAGTTTCACTTTGGTTTCATTTTCGTCCCTGTAGTTTCAAAATTGACTTTTTTCGTCCCTGTACTTTCCAAAACCCACTTTTTTCGTCCTTCCGTCAAGTTTTCTGTCAATTGACCGTTAGTCATTGATGACGTGGCATTTTTAATGACGTGGCAGGTTTACTTGATTTTTTTATTAATATTTTTAGATGAGGTGGCATTTTAGTCTTCCTCTTCTTCTTCTTCGTCTTCGTCTTCCTCTTCTTCCTGTTCTTCTTCCTCTTCTTCTTCGTCTTCCTCTTCGTCTTCTTCGTCTTCCTCTTCGTCTTCTTCGTCTTCCTCTTCTTCGTCATTAAAGAGGAGAGAGAGATAGAGAGAGATAGAGTTTACTGTTTCTTACAATTAGTTGCGATCGTGTTTGTTTAGTGGCGTTGAGGTTCTTGGAGCTTAACGATGGCCTTTCATGGAGGAAATTCGTATAAGCAATCTTGTAATTCGGCTCAAGGTAAATGACCTTATCGATTGTTGTTTCCTTGATTTTATAGAGAAATTAAGTTAATGTTTTCATTTCTGCTTGAAATTGATGGTTTTTACTGACTGTCAGTAGGTTGTGGAAGAGATGATCTGTATATGGAGCTGTGGAGAGCATGTGCCGGTCCATTGGTTGATGTACCTCGCGTTCATGAGAGAGTTTTCTATTTCCCACAGGGACATTTGGAACAAGTCAGTATTAGATGTTTTTTCCTTTTCAGATCGGTTTTAATTTTAAGCTTGTTCTGTGGAAATGGTTTTTGGAATGTTAAATTTGTTGTCTTTTTTTACTTTTGTAATCTGAGCGTTTGTATTTCTATTTTTGAATCATTGTGTGATATATATGTTGGTTTGAATTGGAATCATTAACATTTTTTTTGGTTGTATTGTAGTTAGAGGCATCAACAAATCTGGAGCTGAATAAGAGAATTCCTCTTTACAATCTATCTTCGAAGATTCTTTGTCGTGTAATTCATATCAATCTCCTGGTACTACAGGAAGAGGAAGAAGAACAGGAAGAAGAAGAAGAAGACGAAGAAGAAGAAGAAGAAGAGGAAGACTAAAATGCCACCTCATCTAAAAATATTAATAAAAAAATCAAGTAAACCTGCCACGTCATTAAAAATGCCACGTCATCAATGACTAACGGTCAATTGACAGAAAACTTGACGGAAGGACGAAAAAAGTGGGTTTTGGAAAGTACAGGGACGAAAAAAGTCAATTTTGAAACTACAGGGACGAAAATGAAACCAAAGTGAAACTATAGGGACCAAAAACGTATTTTACCCAAAAAAAAATCAAGTTAAATGTGTTTTAAGTTTCACATAAAATTTCGGTAGTCCAGGGGGCTGAAGATTGTTTAATTCCCCAAGTAGCAGTTGTTTTGAAACCCAAAAGCAAAGAGTACTCTTGTCTTGGCATGTATTTGATTTAGATGAAGCATAAATGAATGGCCTAATTATATATCTTCATCTGTACACTTGGCTGGATCAGATTGTATGTGATTGATTCTACCCAGTTCTTTCAATGAAAATGAATTTGGATTCTAAAACATTTTTTTTATATATTTTTGTTCAATATAGATCTGAATTTTAATTCAGTGAATCAGGTATGATACTTTATTTTACTGATAATATAAAATATAAAATCGAGAATAGAGAGATTTGGGGAAGGATAAAACTTCCCTCGTTTCTCTAAAGGAGGGAAGCCTTCTTATTTTGGTTGAATATTTGTCACGTAGGTCAAAATTCATTCCCTTTCTTTTTTTTAATCACTGATATATCATGATATGCTATAACTAATATACTATAATAGATTGACTGATAAACTATCGTCGATATATTATAATAGATTGACTAATATATTATCACTGATAATACTATTAGTGATTGACTGATATACTTATAAGAAATAAGGGTATTTATGACATTTTCTTATGACACTATATAAATTTTCGCCCGCATAGCCCGTCCCGGCGAAAATATTTCACGGTAAAAGCATCGTCAAGATTGGCTATGCCGGCGAAATTTAATTTCGTCGGCATAGCCCATATTTTAAAAAAAAGAATTCTATTGGGGCTTTGCTTACGAACTTCATTGGCATAGCCACTAAAATCCAATTTTTTTCATTTTTTTTATAATTATTGATTTAGAAAGTGCAATTATCTGTTTTTCCTGTTGAAGAGAAAGAAAATAAAAATAAAAAAAGGAAGAAAGAGGCTAGCCTCGGGTTGGGGATTTTAATTCCCAGGGGCAATGTCGTCGAATTGAGCCGGCCTTGCCCTTGAAGCACGCCTCTTAAGTCACAAAGCCGGTGAAACGTATAATTCGCCAGTTTTGGTAATTTTAAAAAATGTCACACTATGCTGCCGAAATGTTCAATTTCGCCAACAATACCTATTCTATGTCGGCAACATGTAATTCACCGGCAAAAGCAAATATTTTCTACAGTGAACAATAACCTCCCTTTGAAATTCTAACATCTTTGTAAATATTTCACCTGATTATGACATCATCTAAATTTCTCAAAAATAAAAATAGTGTTGTCTATGTGGCTTAATCTTATGGTTAAATGTAAAAATAATCCGTACACTTTCATAGTTTTTCAATTTACACCCCTACACTCTTAGTTGGTTTAACGTTACTGTCATACACTACACATGAAAATATGCTCAGCTACTGATATATAGGTAGTGTTTATTTTTGTTAAATGTCTATAATTCCATTTATTTTTATTAAATTGCTATATATGCAGGTTTGCCCCTGTAAATGAGCATGAGTATAAAGTCATCGATGTAAAGTCCCGTTATTTTGAAGAGATTTTTTTTTATTTAATGTTATTATTTATGTATTTATTTCAATTTAAGTACTTAGTTTAATTATTATTTTTGTAATTTCGATTTTAGTAGTTAATTTCGCCCGAACTTCTTTTTAATCGTTTTAATACTTTAAATTCGCTTCGGTGACATTAATAATTATTAATAGGCCAATTAATAATTATTAATCACCTTTAGATTAATTTAAGAGCTTCGGGTTTCGATTTATAAGTTAAAAGTCAGAAAGAACGCAACCGTCATTTCTAAAATTCCTAAATATCTATTTACTATTCACTTCATCTCTTTAAATTGTCATTTGACCAAAATTGACCAAAACTCTTTCATTTTTCTCTCCAAACCCGAGCAACAAGAGGAAGAAAAGAGAAGAGAAAGAAAGTGTCGCCCCGGCTTCATTTCTTGGCCGATTTGTGTGATTTTGGATGCGTTGGAAAGCTCTCGCCGAGACCTTTTTACCCATTCCACTCTTTGAACGTTTCCAACTCTCTAAGGTAAGCCCTAGATTTCGAATTCTCTTAGTATTTCCATGGAAATTGATTTAAGCTTTTGAGTTCTTGGCCAAAACTCTCATCCCCTTCCAATTTTGTTGTTGAATGTTGATGGAAAATTTATTCGGTAACTATTACTTGACTTTCCCTTAACCCTAAAACCGAGTTTCAGTCGAAACCCTTCCCGTGAAATTTACCTTTTTGGGTTTGATTATGGGTTATTTATTGATGAATTATTGTTTATTTAAATTCAATTCGGGAAATTACATATTGTTCAAAAACCCTAATTATCGATACCCATTGAAATCGGGAATATCGAATTTGTTTGAAACCAACTCGAAACACATCTAAATTGCCTAAAAGCCGGAAAACCAAAACCAAAACCCTTTTATGAAGGGGGGGCCGAGAGCCTCATTGTTGGGGTTTTTGGGTTTTTTGTCGTATTGTACGCGTAGATGTTGTTTAACCGTTATTTGGTTAATTATTAATTGTTAGGTGTAATTTTAATTGTAAGTGTTTTTGAACCTTTCATTGATCGCGTTATCGAAGGTTTGGAACGAAATCTTCTTTTGCAAAGTTGAGAATAGTTAGGATTTAAAGTAATTTTAGAAAGCAAATAAGTATAATGATTTGTAGAATTGGAAACTAAGACTAGGATTCGAATTTAAGATTAGAGGGAAGTGAGTTAGTGCCCTTAGGATTAAGAGTTAATCCTTTAAGTGAGAACTTAGGAGTTCTCGAGGAAAACATTGAATCTTAGAAATTACTAAGATAGATTCGTTTCGAAGCTTAGGTTGGATCATTGGAAGTTAAAGATCCAAACTTTTATATAGAACGATTAATAGAACTTCGGATTATTATTGGAAGTTTAGAATCCTTGAAGGTTTAGGTTAATCGTTTAAGTTATGGTTTTACTTTTATTATTGGTAGCGGAGTTCGATTGACATATCGTTCGTCCGGAGTTTCCTATCTATTTTACTTTATGTCTTTTATTTTATGCCCCTCTACTTTATGCTTGCATCGACTACTTTAATTCCGCACTTTACTTATTTACTTTTACAAGGATATGCAGGCATCATATTGCACCATAACATGTTCGCATCATTCATTGAAAAAGAAAGGAAGGGAAGAATGTTGGAGCCTACGGGTAGTGTCTGCATCACCTTCAGAAAAAGAAAAGAAAGTAAAACAAGGAAAGAAGGTTGAATGGGTATCCTATGGGATGTACCTATTATCTTCATTCATGCATAAAGGGCGAATGCGAAATCCTACGGGATGTCCTCATGCATTCATGCTTATGATCGATGAATTAGAGAATTGAGATGTTTTATTTTATACAAAGTTTATTTACTTTTCTTATTTATGTCATAACAAGTTAATGGATGAGGATTTGACTACGAGTGTTAGTAATGTCATCCTTTGGAGAGTATAGAATGAAATTACCTAGAGTTGGAGAACTTTAGGATTGATTGTGTTAGGTAAATTGGACACAAATCGGAATACGGGTTTGAGGTCTAACCTTACTTTTTATGCTTATTATTCTCACTGGGCTTAAGTTGTTAGCTCATGATATTACAAAAATTTCAGGATGCCCTGACTAGAGGTCGAGGGAGAGGAGATGGTGCTGCGTGATCAAAGGATAATGACTTCGAGATGGACTGGGTGTTATGCAAAAGTCCATGGACTATGTTTTGTGCATTTTTCACATATTGTGGAGTTGTATATTTGTAAATGGCTCTTAAGAGCTTTTATCTTTACTTTTAGGATTATAATTCATTTTGAACTTCTGGATAGGAACTTAATGTTCCTTGTGTTATTTAGATTTTGAAATTAAGATGTAAACAGGTTTTGGCTAGCCAATTTTCAAACATAATCACGCCATTTTTTCTTAAAATATAAAGACTTCCGCTGTGTTTTCTAATTTAAATTATTTAAAAGTGACGGGTCGTCACAATCGATTTTGATATGGTTTACGTAGTGAACATTACTAAACAAATGTGTGCAATGTAGAAGATGGAACATGATCAAAATATCATGCATGCACTCATGCTTGCGCTGTCATAATGTCTAAAAAATCTCTCTCCAACAAACTATGTGTAACGTCCCGTTACTTTTGGGGGTAAATTTTTATTTTATTTTATTTATTTATTTTAATTAAAGCTTTTAAGATTAGTTTAAATTTAGTAATTTCGATTTTAGTAGTTATTTTCGTCCGAAATTCTTTTTAATCGTTTTAATACTTTAAATTCGTTTCGGTGACATTAATAATTATTAACGGGCCAATTAATAATTATTAATCACCTTTATATTAGTTTAAGAGCTTCGGGTTTCGTTTTTAAAGTAAAAAGCAAAAGAGGGACGTAACCGTCATTTTCTAATTTCTTAAAATATCTAAAATCACTATTCATTCTTCTTTAAAATCACAAAAAATTGACCAAGTTGGCCCATTCTTCTCTTCCTTTCCTTGCCATTGTCGTGGCCTTCATCTCCATTGGAGAGGTTTGGTTTTTCTTGGCTTTTCTTCGTTTCTCGGCGGATCGTCGTGTTTTCAGTTGTGTTGGATTGGTAGGGACGAGGGCTACCTATCCAACCTACCTTTTCGAAGTTTCCCGTTCTCTAAGGGAAGTACCAAAAAGTAAGTTTTCAAAACTTTTTATATGATTTTGTTCGTTTTTTATTATAAATGAGTTTTGAAGTTGAAATCATGAATTTCCATCAAGGAATTTGACGATCTTGAGCCCGGATTTTTGAAAAATACTATTAATCCAAAATCACTATTCACCCAAAATTCCCACTTGTTCTCATATTAGATATGAGTTGTAATATGTTGGGCAATTGATGATTTGTAGGTGCAATTGCTCGTTTGTTGATTCGTGGGAATTTGGATGTCACGCGAGCATGCAAGGTGAGTTTAAAAGGGAAGTTAATAATTTTATGAATTAAGTTTCATTACGATTTTGTTTATCGAGGTTAAGAAGGAACTAACTTCTTAGAATTAATGTTTGGTTGGAGACTTTAATTCAGAAGTGAGTGGAGAGAATTTGGAATTATAGTGAGTTCGGTGAAAAGGAAACATCGGAGTGGTTTGGAAGTATTGTAAATGAATTGGAGATGTTAAATGAAAGTGGAAGTTAAAAGGACTTTGAGTGGTTTGGGAGTCAAAGTGGCTTAGAAAATACACTTGAGTGATAACTCGTGTAAGCCAAGTTGATTAGGTTCTTTAGTAACGTAGTAGAATTCGGTTAAGATTATCTAACTTATTAGAGAACGTGATGGTTTGTGATACAGTACGTGGTATGTTGACTTCGGTCCATACGGTATTATGGTACGATACATGGTAGTATGTTGATTCGAATCCATACGATACCATGGTACGATGATTTGTGATACGGCACATGATAGTATGTTGATTCGGATCCATACGGTATCATGGTGCGATGGTTTGTGATACGGTACATGGTATGTTGACTTCGGTCCATACAGTATTATGGTACGGTACATGGTAGTATGTTGATTCGGATCCATACGATACCATGGTACGATGATTTGTGATACGGCACATGATAGTATGTTGATTCAAATCCAGACGGTATCATGGTGCGATGATTTGTGATACGGTACGTGGTATGTTGACTTCGGTCCATACGGTATTATGGTACGATGACTTATGATATGGTACGACTGTACGTGGTATATTGATTTCAATCCATACAATAGCACGTTACGATGAAACTTGTTTGGTAACAAAGATAGCTAGTATTACAATTACATATTCTTTAGAATTGTGTAGTAAGACTTAGTAATGGTTGTTACTTTTACTTTAAGTCTTTATTTCTATTACTTGGCATTGAAAGACCATTACAGGTAGTATATTACTATCGTATGATTGTATGGAAATTGGAAGTGTTGAATGGATAGTAAAGAGCAATTTAGGCCTTTGGACACAATTTCTGGTATGAAATTTGGTTCATAGTATTACTTGCTTTCGTTTTACTCTCACTAGCATTTTTATGCTAATATTGCTACACTTATAAATTTTTAGGTAAACCTCGTCCTAAGAAGTGTGGTAGAGGAGGTGGTGCTGTGTGACTTTCCGAGTTGGTGTACGGACAATGATAAACATGCTTTTGGTTTAGCATTCTTTGAAATGCTTGTAAATTATTTCCAACTTTTGTATTGTGTCTTTTTGAGCCCGAAAGGGTATTTGTTTAAAATTTGCATATGTTTTATGATTTGAATCTCTTTTGGAAGTTTAAATTATATGCTGGAATGCGCATTCCCGATTTATCGCTTTCTCTGAATATGGGTTGTTGTAAACAGGTTTTGGTTATCCGACCCATGCCGTTTTTCTTTAAAACTAAGTCTTCCGCTGTGCAATTGAATTTAAAGAATTTAACGGAAAATCGGGTCGTTACACTATGTTAACACTATGGAGGCTTTACGGTGTACGTATATAGGTAGTGTTTACCCTATCAGTAATCATAGACAGTGGATAATTCTTGAAGACGTTCGATACACTGTTGTTCTCCCTCTTAACGTTAACGCCCTGTTGGTAGACCAAGAACGAAACAACTTTTGTCATCTATAGAATCTTCTCAACCACAGTCCAATAAGTGCTCTATATGTGGCGGAAGAGGTAATAATCGTAAAGCTTGCAGAAACCCAATTCCTATTGTGCGTCGTGATATCTAACTATTTTTCACTGTCATATCTTCTTTTAAGTTATTAATTTAACTAAGGAAGAACGAATAAATTTAAGTAACTGATGTACTTAAAATTAGGCAATATTAATTATTTGAGCAATGAGATTATTTAAATGAAAATTAATAATTATAAGACAATATTAATTGTTTTAATAAAGAGTTTATTTCAATGGAAATTAATATAATATTATATTTTAAGGCAATATTAATGGTTTAAATAAATAGTTTATTTAAATGGGAATTAATGTTAATATTATTAATTATATAAATAATGAGTTTATTTAAATGAAAATTAATACTCAATATTATTAATTAAATAATGATTTAATTTAATTTAATAATAAATATTAGAGAGAATTAAACCTAATTGATTTTATGAAACAAATTAGTTTAGGCCCCAAATAATTAATTAATTGGATTAGATCCAATAGTAATTAATAATATAATTTTTGGCAAAATATACTTAATTAGAAACAATTATTTTAATTTTATAATTTTAAATACATAAATATAAATTTGTTAAATAAAAAAAGTAAACAAATAAATAAAATTATGTATGCAAACCTCATCTTTGGCGCATGCTGAACAAAATAGGTTTTGATATATTATTTATTTATTTTAATTTTATAATTAGGAAATAAGAAATTCTAATTAGATCAGGATACCATATTTTCTTTTAAATATGACCATTGTGGTTCATATTTTTCCCTCCTTACTTTTATTTAAAAAAGTGAAAATTCTCTCTCTTTGCCTTTGCCAATTTTTGATGTCTAAAAATAAGAAGAAAAATTTTCTTCTTTTGTTCTTCTGGATCGATTACCACAAGTTGGTTATGCTTTTGATCAGGTCATAGCGTAGAAGGCTTGATGATTTATATTAAAGAACCGCCAACAAATTCTCCATTAAAATTCAATGTAAGTATTTTCGAATGCCCTTATACATTCAATTTGGGGCCTTTTCATTAATTTTACATGATAATAATGATGATTCTATTTAATTGAGAGTTAGTTAATTAACCAATTACTTTTCGATGCACGTTAGATTTAGATATGAGTTCCTACATCAACTTGGACTGGGAGTGCGATCGTCCCTGAGGACTTTGTGGAGGTCGCGTTGAAGCATACTAGTTTGTGCATGTTCAGAGTCAAGTCTTCTTCCTTCAATTTCATGGTTCTGGATGCCAACATGCACATGATGTTGATTGATGAACCTTGGTTGACCAATATCCAAATTATTGTGTAAGTCCCTATCAATATGATATCACAAGGGCGTCGTTATGCCGAGTTCAAATATACTCTAGATCTTTGTTTGAAAACTTAATGGCGAGATTTAAGATCAACCCAATAGATCGAGAGTCTAGCTTCCTTTTGAACTCTTTTACCATTATCGATTCCTCAATACAATGTATAGACATGATCAACTCCTCATCATGCATTGCAACTGATTATGCCAAATGTTCTTCATCCCCCTCCTCTTTTCTCATGATTTTTACCTTCTCGGTTTGGGCCCTTCTTGCAAAAGTTTATAAATTTCTTTAGTTAGAATTCTGCAATCTTTAGCATTGTCGGTTGGTCTATGAAATCTGTACTAAGTTTCTATGTCTTGACCATCTGGTCGAGGTCATTCTTTGATTTTTTTTTCTCTACTCTTTCAGGAAGAACTCTCAACCGTTGCAGCATGTCCAATGCGTTTCACACTATAATCCTGGGGGTCTTCCCCCAATCTTCCTCAGACCGAGCTTCATTCTAGTTCCTTTCTTTTATCGCTTCTCCACTTCTCGCTCCATTCTTGTCGAGTTGAATGGGTCTTCGTAGTCACTCGGTGTTGGTTTTAGATTCGTTTTGTTGGGTCGCCTAATTGATGAGACGCATAGTGAAGTTTCATTATCTCGTTGAATGATCACTTTCCTCGACTTATAGCTTACTCTAGACCTTGGGATATCTTTACCTTTTTCAGCAGTAGTGGCTTTCAAGGGTAACTCTTTTGTTCGGGGCATTGATTGTCCTTCTTGCTCAATCCCGTCGGTCTTTTTTCATCTTTCCTTTTCTCAAGGTAAATCATCATTGAAGTCTTGGTATTCGAATAACGTTGTCAATTTCTTGATTTCTCCAAGCAAGGTTTTGTTGAGCTCGAGCAACTCTCGGTATTTTGTGGTTGGTATATGTACAGATGGTGGTGCAGTTTTCTATCCTTTCAGATTGGTCGTCATTTTCTTCAATTTGAAGGTCGTCTCTTTGAAACATCTCTTCATCACAAGCTCGTTGACTTTCCTGCTTGGTTGTCGATACATTCGCCTATTTCAGTTGGTAGGAAACAGCGTGAAAGTTAAACGTTGTATAAAAACGGTAAAGCGAACGATACCCCATAGTGGGCGCCAATCTGTGGTGCATGAATTTCCACTGCTGAGCATATGCTGACACATGGTACTTCTTGCGGTCTTGAACACTTGAAATGCAAATAAATGTCTGCTGGACGTAGGGATGGAAAAATTCCTTACGGGTTAGGGCCCCCGGCGGGGGAATCCCCATTTTATTAGGGTTAGAGTTAAGGTTAGAGGGGAAATTTCTCATGATTTGTTTTAGGGTACATGGATGGGAATACATTCCTTGCCTTGCCCCCCACCCCCGAACCCGATATTTTAATGATATATTATATTTTTTGTTTACTTTTATCTTTATTTATTGAAAATAATATATAATACGGTTATATTTGTTAGGAATGGTGTTCTAGAACTTGTAATTATTTAACAAAGATAATTTATTTCGAATAAATTAAATAAATAAGCTTAAGTTCTTTCTATTATCTATATTGATTCAATTGACGATATTAGTAATATATGAAAATATAATAATATCAGACATTCAAATAGTAAAACCCTAAGTTGCTCTTATGAAATCACGACTAAGTATGTGAGCCATACAAGAGGATTAAAGTCGAAATAAGTAACTTAAAAGTGTTTACAGTATATGGATAACGTTTGGGAACCTTATCCTGGTAACACTGTTGATAGCTTGCCATTTTGTTTATAAACAAATGATCTAATTCTGATCATTCATGTGGGTGACATGAAATGAACGTATCATAATGAACGTTGATGGTATAAGACAAGACCACGGATGATTGATCAAATTTCTCATTATTATCGTTTAAGAGAAATGATTGAATATCAAAGATAAGTTTATCAACCGTGATAAATCTCAATCCTGAGTGAAATGTGGACTCCTATTCATGGAGTTATATTCTTTGATTCACATGGTTGAGAGCGATTTGATATGAACGCTCAATACACTCCTGTTTTGGGAACATAACGAAATAATAGCTGGGAACACATTTACACAAGATGGAATTCATAACTTTCCTCTAAATTAACGGTATCAGTATGATACCAAAATATTTTAGGAACTTTTGGAAACTCCCTTGATATACTGATTCGAGACATGAACAAGTGGCGCCACGACTTCTATTGATCATACAAGTATATTATCTGTAGTTTGACAAAGAGGTAATTACAGGGGTAAAACGGTAAATTTATCTGCCTGTAATTATGAGGATTCAACGTGAATGATATATCACAGATATAAATAAACGGTAAACTAAATGGACATAACTCATCTATAGTGAGAGGAGTTCAGCTATGAATTTATAGTGGAATTATTCATAGTTAAATAATAAGTAATTATCTGATTATGACTTAATCATTTAATTGACTGATTATTAGGCCTATGATCTATAGGTTCATCGTGTCCCTATCTAGCCCAAATATCGTAGTCACGAAATCAAATTGAAGAAATGAAAATTTTAAATAAGATGAATTACTTAAATAGGCAATATTAGTTGTTTCAATATTGAGTATATGTAAACAGTAATTAATAGAAATATTATTAATTGTTTGTTTAATAATGAAATAATATTAATTGTACATTATTCATTATTTGAATATTGAGCATATTTAAATGGTAATTAATAATTTGAAATTAATTGTTTAAATAATTAATTTTATTTAAATGGAAGTTAATAATTAAATTAATAATATTAATTAATAATAAAATATTATCAATTAAAATATTTATCAATAATTATTTTAATAATGAAAATTATTTAAATGAAAATTAATAATTAAATATCATTTGATAATATTTAGTCGGAAGAAAATATTAATATTATTAATTGCTTAGATAGAGTATTTTATATAAATGGTAATCAATAAATGAATTAATTAAGTTGGACTTGTTAATTTTAAGAGAGAGTTCCTAGCCCAATTGGATTCATGAATCTAATTGAGATTAGCCCAAAATAATTAATTAAATAAATTAGATTTATTTATTAATTATCATATATAATTTCGGCCATATATATTATTTAAGGGAAAATAATTATTTGAATTATATCCTAAAATAATTATATAGATTTATTTACCCAAGATAAAGCAAATAAAAAAAGAAAAAGAAAATAATCTCTTATCTATCTATGGTATTTTCAAAAATACCAAGATAAAGGAAAGAGAAAATATTTTATTTATTTATCTCTGTGGAATATCCTAGAAATTGAAATTCTCTTTTCCTCTTCTCCTCTAGCCTTTGCCGATTTTTCCCTATATTTTAGGAAGAATTTTTTTTTTCTTCTTCCTAAATTCTTCTAAAGTTCGATCCCACAATCGAGTTTCGCTTGATCAATTGGGATATAGCGTAGAAGATCTGGTGTTGTTGAAGATTGATGCTGTAAAGAAACCTCCAACCATATCTCCATATTTTACTCAATGTAAGTAAAGGCATTAATTTTCGAAAATTAAGTATGTATTTACATGTTTTTCATGTTTTTATCACAAATTACATGATGTTAATAGATCCTTAATTAAATGTTAATTATTTTACTAAATGAAATTCCGTTAATTTAGTAATGTAGTCCCTTCAATATTAACTAATAAGTTATAAAAAAGTGTTATGTTTTCTTTGTCTTAAAAAAGTATATTTTTAATATATATTTCATTTTTAAAGAAGAATTAAAATATAAAACGGGGAATTTTCCCCGCAGGAACCCTAAACGGAGAATTCTAGAACCCGCTCCCGATTTTTTGATAAGGGGATAGGGTAGGGTATGAGGATTAAAAATCCCTGCAGATTAGGGGATGAGAATGCATCCTTGACCCCGCCCTGCCCTGTTGCCATCCCTAGCCGGAAGGCATCCGTGTGGTATTGGCCAAGGAACCTCTGACGATCAAGTTTTCACTGTAGAGTGAACCTAGAATAGGTAACGGCGCAAAAAGAAATTTTAGGTCTTGGTTTCAGTGCATACCTATTTGAGTGGGTTTTCTTGTAACGTCCCGTTATTTTGAAGTGAATTTTTATTTTATTTTATTTTATTTAATGTTATTTATTTATTTATTTATTCAATTTAAGTATCTAGTTTAATTATTATTTTGTAATTTCGATTTTAGTAGTTAATTTCGACCGAAATTCGTTTTAATCGTTTTAATGCTCTAAATTCGTTTCAGTGACATTAATAATTATTAATAGGCCAATTAATAATTATTAATCACCTTTAGATTTATTTAAGAGCATCGAGTTTCGATGTATAAGTCAAAAGTCATAAAAGGACGCAACCGTTATTTCCAATTTCTTAAAATATCTAAATTTACTATTCATTTATCTTTAAAAACCACAAAATTGACCAAAAATCAACATTTCTTCTTTCCTTTCCTTCCTTGGCCATAGCCTTCATCCACCATGGATGTAAAATTTCTTTTCTTCGTTTCTCTTTCGTTTCTCGATGGATCGGCTTGATTTCGGTTGCGTTGGATTGGTAGGGACGAGGGCTACCTATCCAACCTAGCTTTTCGAAGTTTCCCGTTCTCTAAGGGAAGTTCCAAAAAGTAAGTTTTCAAAACTTTTTATATGGATTTGTTCATTTTTGATAGTAAATGAGTTTCGAAGTTGAAATCATGAATTTCTATCATGGAAATTGACAATTTTGAGCCCGGATTTTCGAAAAACACTATTCACCCGAGACACTATTCATCCGAAATCACTATTCACCCGAAATTGCACACTTGTTCTCATATTAGTTATGAGTTGTAATATGTTGTGCAATTGATGATTTGTAGGTGCGATTGCTCGGTTGTTGTTTCGTGGAAAGTGGAGATTTGGAGTTATTTGGCTAAGGTGAGAATAGTTAGGATTTAAAGTATTTATAGAAAGCAAATGAGTGTGAAGGTTTGTAGAGTTTGAAACTAAGATTAGAATCCAAATCTAAGATTAGAGGGATGTGAATTAGTGCCCTTAGGATTAGAAGTTAATCCTTTAAGTGAGAACTTAGGAGTTCTCAAGGAAGTATTTGAATCTTAGAAGATTCTAAGTTAGTTTCGATTTGAAATTAAGATTGGACCATTGGAAGTTAAAAGATCCAACTTGTAATTAGAACGATTAATAGAACCTCGGATTATTGGAAGTTTAGAATCCTTAAAGGTATAGGTTAATCGTTAAGTTATGATTTTATTTTCATTAATGGTAGCGGAGTTCGATTTACATATCGTTCGTCCGAGATGCTCATTTATTTTACTTGTTTTAATTCCGCACTTTATTTATTTACTTTTACAAGATATGCAAGCATATGCATTTCAATTGCACCATACCATTATCGCATCATTCATGAAAAAGAAATGAAAAGGAGAAAAGAAAGTGAAAAAGAAAAGAAAGTGAAAAGAGACGAATGGGACCCTAAGGGATTTGCTCATTACTCTAAATGAAAAGAGACGAATGGGACCCTACGGGATTTGCTCATTACTCTAGATGAAAAGAGACGAATGGGATCCTACGGGATTTGCTCATTACTCTTGATGAAAAGGAAGTGAATGGTATCCTATGGGATTGACGCATTACTTCATTCATGCATAAGGGTATATGCGAGCCCTACATTGCATATGATTGATGATATAAAGAATTGAGATGTTATATTTTATGCAAAGTCATTTACTTTTATTACTTTATGTCATAACGAGTTAATGGAGGAGATTTGACTATAAGTGTTAGTAGTATTATCCTTTGGAGAAAATGGAATAGAATTACCTAAATTTTGGAGAATTCTAGGAAAGATTGTGTCAGTTAATTGGACACAAATCGAAATGCGAGTTTGAGGTCTATTATTACCTTTTATTCTTATTATTCTCACTAGGCTTAAGTTGTTAGCTCATGATATTACAAACATTTCAGGTAATGTTTGGGATAGTGGAAGAGGAGCTGGTGCGCGCTTGATCGAGAAGATGATGATTTCGAGATGGACTATGTGTTATGTAAAAATCCATGTACATGGTTTTGTGAACTTTATATCATTTTGATGATTTGTACTTTGTAATTAGCTCATAAGAGCTTATTGTCGTTGTTTTATGATTATAATCATTTTGAACTCCTGGATAGGAACTTAATGTTCCTTGTGTATTTTAGATTTTGAAATTAAGATGTAACAGGTTTTGGCCAGCAAATTTTCAAACATAACCATGCCAAATTTTCTTAAAATAAAAGACTTCCGCTGTTTTCTCTGATTTAATTTATTTTAAAAGTGACGGGTCGTCACATTTCTTGTCTTATATAGCCGTCGAAGGTTGGACCGTGGGCCACTTGACTATGCTAGTTTGGACTAGGTTTAATTCTTTTGTGGGCTCGGCTGGTCCGTTGTGTGATATTGACTGATGGTTACGCTTGTACTAATCCATTTGGGCATGGGCATTGCCTTTTGTATTGAACCCTTTTAATGAGCGATTTTTACCCCGTACACATATAAATATTACTATTATTTCTGTGAGGAGGATGATTCAAATACAGTTAGCAATCATTGGGTCATTATTGAAGTCAAGGAATGATGACATGGATGATGAGCTGGTTTGTAGGAAAGAGAATTGACCATGCATGAGACTTGGGGAAAATCTTATTTAATAGATTTTGTATTTTCTCTCTCATTCACACAAATTGTGTGATTATTCTTTCTGGAATCTTCAACTGCTATATGACTCATTGTAAGCTTGTATATAAAGCAAAATGAGAGAATGCCATCATTGTAATACCAGTTTTCTAATGGAGAAGAAAGGCTCTCATTGAGCGACTGGACGTAGGCCTCGTTAATGGCTGAACCAGGATAAAATTCTTGTGTCTTCTTCCTTATTTGTCTTAGTTTTGATTTGTTTATTCCTAATTGATTAAACTATTGAGAGATTAGCTTAAGTTTCTGGATTGTTTTCTGTCTTTATTCATGCTAAGTTGCAACAATTTTCTTTCCATATTTGTTATTTATTTAACTTTCATTGTTCATAAAAATAAATTTAATGTATATCGAATAAGGTTATCAATTATAAATTGATATTCATTAAATAATAAAAGAGTATAGTAATTTGACATTTTATCCAAAATAAATAAATAAATAATAGTTTGAGTTTGACCCAGCTAAAAGGAGGGGAAAAAAAACTCTTTGAATAATCTCTGCTAGAACTTAAATAACAAGAACTAAAATACAACTTTTATAATAACTAGTTTTTAGCACGTACATTGAACGTTATTTTTGTTATTTATGTTTTTTTTAATCAAACATCTATTGTCTGTATCAGTTTCCTTTCTCCTATCACTTTTTAATTTATATTTCTCACACACTATTAATTGAAGATTTAGATTAAAGTGGTAAGAAAGTTATATGAATTAGGCCAGTTTTAAGATTTTATCATTTATAATTATCATTACCATGTTCAATGGTTTAATAATAAAATAGTAATCGAATAGTGGAGAGGTTATGATGATGGAATAAATTTGAGTGGTTCTTTTTTTTTTTATCTGAATTTATAATAATTTTTTTTTAGTTTTGTAATCAAGTTACATTTTTTCTTTTTCTCACAATATCTTAAAATTAAGCATTTAATTATAAGTATAGTGTGTTTTTTCGGGAAAAAAAAAATATTTTAAAAATTCAAGCGCACAGTATTGCATTAGAAGTAGAACCATGTTTTTTCTATTTTTTTTTTTAAATTTTCCATTTTAAATTCATATAGTGTTTGTTTTTTTTTCCTTCTCCAATATATAACTGTAAATTTTCCATATTTAATAATTGTTTTCCCTTTATTTTAAAGGAATAAACTATTTGTTTTAACCATATATATATAAAATAAGTATTTAAAAACAGTAATCTTAATTTTTTTTCCTAATTAGTTTTAAGAAATCATTGAATATGATGGCTTTGATTTACAATTAGATCACTCATAATATACATGAGAAATATTTTTCACATTGAATTAGATACGTAGGCTTTAAATAATCTATATATCACAATCCAACAGTTTTATTATTGGGAGTGATTTGTGACATTTCACTCTCTTAATTAAAATTAGGGATGAAAAATTTTAAAAAGAAAACAATAATTTACCATAAAGAATCTCATACCTTGAATTAAGAAAAATAATTTCTTTTAATGATGTTACGACCTTCAAATTTTTTGCTTCTAATATTTTGAATTGGCTTCACAATAATAGTAATTCCAATGACATCTGTAAAAGAGAGAAAATTTCAACCATGGTAATTTCAAAAATATATTTAGTACATTATAAACTGAAATATACCCATTATATTATTTTCATCAAATATTTCTTCCATATCCTTGAATTCACTAAATATATAGGGAAAGTTGAAATTGAGATCAAATCTATTGACTCTCGACCATCCGTGTTAGATATTATTGATAACTCGATATCTTCATTGACATTGAGAAATGTCTTTAAGACCGGTTTAACATGTCCTTTTGTGATGAAATATGATTGTTTTTTTTTAAAAATATGTTCCAATCTCGATATAGTTTCCTTGTACATCACAACCATGATTTGAGTTCCCTGTAAATTTAAATATAACAGTATAATTATTTTATATGTATAATTTAAAAACATAAAGAGTAAAAATGTATATACCTCTTCATCAATCAAAATCAGTTTCAAAAATTCACCAGAACCTTGACTATTAGTATATGGCTCTACCATTCCTCTTCGAAGTACCCCACTTTGATCGTAAATTCCCGCTGAAATGGTATCAATTTTTTAATAGCTATGTAAGACTCTAGCAACATGATGATAATAGGAATGAAAGCAAGATGTTGAAAAGATGAAAGAATGCTAAAAAAGATGGGTAATGAAAGATCATGAAAACAACTTATTTATAATGCGTAGGAATTTATAATCATCAATTCTCCATAACATGGGTATTAAGTAGTGGGGATTATATTTAATATTTTAATGTAACAAAAAAAAAAAGTCTTTAGCCTTGTAGTGAAAATTATATTTAATAATAAACTAAAGTAAGAGGAAAAAAAATATAAATAAATAAATAAATATAATCCTATTCAAAATGTCTAAATGCCATGAGTTACTACTTGTACTCTTTGTCTTCATTTGCATGGTTTTAGATGCCCAAATTTCTTTGTAATATCTCTCTAACGTATCTAAAAAACGAATCATCTTCTTGTACTCCCATGTATTATCAAGAGAGAAAAAAAACTAAAATCATCTTCCTCTACTCCCACATACTATATATATCACCACCCTATTAATTACATTACTTGAATTCTTAAAAAAAATATGCTTTCCTAAAAAAAAGACTTTTTAAAGTTCAATAAAGGAGACTAATGATTAACCAAAAACAAAAGAGACTAATGAAATATAAATTTAAAAAAAATGAAAATATTAAACTTAAATTGAAAATTTAAAGATGAAAGATAGTTCATATCCGTGTCATTTTTTATATCAATATATACATTATTATATTCAAAATAAGCTCATGCAAAGTTCAAAATAATGGTAATGATAGAAGGATTCAATGGTATACAAAACTTTAATTAAAGGTTGGATAAAATTACATCCAAGCTTATGCAAAGTACATAAATAATTTTAATTAACAAAGATTATCAAAAACTTTTATGATAGAAGGATTAATAGTACTTAAATATTAAGTCAAGTTGATGGGTATTATTGTCCAAAAAAGTTTCTCCCATTAGCATAATTTTTAATTAGTATTAATAGATAATAGATAAAGGAGCATGTGTGCTATTAAAAGCATATGCGTCATCCACTTAATGAAGAAAAGAACAATTTGTAAACCTCATTTTGCTCTGATTTCTTGAACTGTACGGCAGAATTGAGACGGAAAAAAAAAAAGTGTAAAACAGCACATCGAGAGAGAGAGAGAGAGAGAGAGAGAGAGAGAGAGAGAGAGAGAGATGATTTTGATTGATCTCTTGAGTAATACTAAAGAAATCAATGAGAGTGTGTCAAACGAGAAAGAGAGAATAGAATAGACTTCCTATATTGCCAAATAAAACTGTGAGATCAAAAAACAAAAAACAAAAAACAAGAAAAAACATGAGTACCGATGATTTATCAGGAGCTAAAGAAAATCCCTCAGAAAAACGAACCATATTCATAAGGTTCGTAGGAAGAACCTTATTAGCTGTGATGATCCTTTTGGCAATCGCCATAATCATCAATTGGCTTCTCATCACTCCCAAAAACCCAACTTACATTATTGAAAATGGTTTCATTTACCCTTACAATGTAACCGACACGAAACTCAATGCCACATTCCATTTCAAAATCATGTCTTTTAATGGAAACAGAAAAGCTTCCATTCACACAGTTTTTATGAAGATGAGGGCCACTTATAAAGACCAGATCGTCGAGGCTCGAATTCTGCCTTTTTCGCAGTTGCCTGGAAACCAAATATCCTTGAATGTGACTGCTTCAGCAAATTTTGTATCACCATTTGGGGGTCTTGCAAAAGTTGTTAAAGAAGATGGGATTGATTTGGCGCTTCATATCACCGGAATAATTAGGTATGGGGTTGAAAAATGGATATCGAAAAGCCGGTCGATGGAGGTCTATTGTCTTCTTGTTGTTCATCCGAGGGATACCTCCAGAACTTTTGAAAGGGCGCCCTGCAAAGTTGATATCTGAGATTCTATTGTTTTTGACTTTTCATTTTTTTTTTTTTGCCAATGTTTCAGTTTGTCTGAGGTAACTACGTTAATTCTGAATCTGAATGTTATTACACTCAAAACTTAAAGTTGTTATCGAGTTAAAGTGAATTTATTCTTTTATATATTTTCAACACTTCCGTGTGATTCAGATAATTAAATGAGACCCAATCACGTGAAATATTAAATAGATGAAGAGTAATTTGAAAAAAAAACTCTAGATTTTCTGCTCTAATATCTTATTAAATTGGAAATTTCTTGTTAAACCACCCATAAGACTCCTAAACTTATTCTATTGAGTTAAGGGGAATTTAAACTTTTGTATATTTTTAACACTAAAATATTGTTTAATCAATGATAAATACAAAGATTTCCTCTAATTTTTTTTTTTTCATAATACTGTGTTTTTGGGATTTGACCTTCAAATAAGAGTCATATACCTCATCTGATGTTTGAATACCATTGTCCCTTTCCTGATTTCCCAGAGCAAGGCTTTTGTTATAATATATTAAGATTAATTATTAAGATGATTTTTAGTTTTCTTATCCGCATTTGTAATTGTCTTTGATTTACTTATTTAGCTCGTTTACCTTATTTTTATTAAAACCAGTATAATGATACATATGTACAATTAGACATTTCCGCCAACATGGCATCAGAGCCCTATTCCGTCATTTTTGTCTGCCATATTTTGTCTTCTCTCATTGTTTACTGCCATACCTCCTCCGCCTTATGAATATTTTTTCCCTTCGATCTATGTTTTTCTCAAGTTCCGCTGCCAAAATCTGCTACGTTTTCAGGTCTTTGTTTTCTCAAGCACCAGATCCCTTTTATGCCCCAGTCCCATTTTATTTACTTTGAATCCAAAGGCACATATAAAAGCTCCTCATTTGTGACCCAGATTCCTCCACTCCCTTTTAGGTTGTGTTTTTTTTTTCTTCTCCTATCTATTTATTACGAAACATTAGAAAGAAAAAAAAAAAAAAAAAAATCAATTTTACATAATTATTTATTCACTCCCTGTTCATCCATTTCACTCGTCAAATCTGTTCAAAATTTGTTTATGTTCGCTCTCAGTTGCTTTTGCCAGTGCATCTGTTGTACTATGTTATGATTCAGTCGCTTGCATCCAACACCCTTAGCAGTGGGGCAACTCGTCAATAAACAATGTTCATTATCGAGCGGATTCGATCCCCACCAATTCAAATTTAAATCTCTAACCCCCAACGTAAAATGAATTAGAACCACCATAAACACAACTTCGGCATCCAATCTATTACTACTACTATATAAAAATTGTAGATATTTATTTTAAATTAGATGATTGTGATACAATAAATCATAATATGTTTATCGTTATAATTATTAAGGTAATTAAAGAGGTTTCTCCAATGTCAAATCATAAGTTTTTCACAGAAGAAAATTAATAGATCAATATTGACTTTTAATTATACGTGTTACAACCTCAGTAGACTATAAATTAATGGGCCTTTCATTTCCAAAACATGTTACCTTCACAAACTTGATTTGTACCTTTTGGTATTATTAGTTTTTAACTTACATAACTTAATTATATATTTGTTTCTTACCATTTCAAACACTCAACACACTACAAGAAAAACAGGAATTAACGATGTAGTCTTAGAGACACATTTAGTCGCTAATTGAATTTAGCGAATCGCTTGTTGATATTAGCGACAAAATGTATCGCTAATAAAATGTTGACTATATTAGCGACGTAATGTATCGTTGGCAACAAAGACAGAATGACTTATTATGTCTCTCTTTTAGAGACTCAATGAGTGGCTAATATACCGACACAGTTATTCACTATGTTTGGCGACGCATTCCATCGCTCAGTCAGAGACGTAATTGTTCTATAATAAATTCAACTGATTGATTTTTGCGATGAACTCCATCGCTAATTAAACAATTAAAAAATTGATTTAAAAAGCAATAGCGACACATTGCGTTGTTATAATAGCTATTTTCCTTAATAATTAAGTTTTAATTTTTAAAATTAATTATTAATACTAAAGACAAAAATAATTATTAATTAATTATTAATATTTTTTTAATAATTAATTTTTAAAATAAATTATTAATATTAAAAGAAAACAATAATTAAAAACAAAATAAATATATAATATCAAAACAAAACAAATATTTCATTAAATATTTACATCCGTATGCTCGGAATCTAGACGGTGAGAAGTAGATCCTTGCCAGCCTCCCTGTGCATGTTCATCCATCTCGAGATTTCAGCCTTCAACCGATCATGTTGAGCCTGAAGATCATCTTTAAACTGATCACACTGAGCTTGAAGATCATCCTTTGAAAGCTTGAGTGCTTTGCTCGATCTCTTCAACCTTTTTGCTCAATGAGGCGTTGTTTGGCCTCAAAGCCTCGGTCTCAGCACGAGAAGAATTCGAAACACGTGAATGGTCTGCATAAAGCTCTCTCTTGTAAGCACCAAGATCAGGTACTGAGCGATCGGGACGAACACCACTGACTGCCAGAAGGAAAACATCATGATGATTTTCGTAACGTCTCGTTACTTTTGAGGTAAAAAATAATTATTTATTTTATTTTAATTTAAGTATTTAACGATTATTTTAGAATCAGTAATTTATAATTTAGTAGTTTATTTCGTTTTAAACCTATTTAATCGCTTTATTAGCTTAAATTAGTTTTGGTTGTATTAATAATTATTAACGGGTCAATTAATAATTATTAATCACCATTTGGCTAGTTTAAGAACTTCGAGTTTCGATTTAGAAGTCAAAAGTCATTAAAGGGACGTAACCGTCATTTCCAAAATTCTTAAAATATCAATTCACTATTCACATCTTCTTTAAATTGCCATTTGACCAAAAGTTGACCAAAACTTTTCATTTCTTTCTCTTCATTGTCGTGGGCTTCAAGGGGATTGGGAGATTTTTCGGGTTTTGTTCGTCTCTCAACGGATCGTTACATTTTCGGTTGCGGTGGAAAGCCCTCGGTCCTAGGATTCTTCTCAACCTAACAATCGTACTTTCCATCTATTTTCTAAGGGCCTTAAGGTATGTCAAAGTTTCAAAACCTAAGCTTCAAATAGTGTTTTAATGGAGTTTTTGATTTGAATCTTTGATTTCTTGCTGAGAAACTCGATGACTTTAACTACGGGAGTTGTTTTTGGTAATTTCGGGAACTTCCTCTTAACCCTAAACTCGAGTTTGAGCCGAAACCCGTCCTGTTTGAAATTTACTTTTGTGGGCTGTTTTAGGATGCATATTTATTGATTAATTGTTTATTGTAATTAAATTCGGGAAATCAACTATTGTCCAAAAACCCTAATTATCGTTACCCATTGAAATTGGGAACTTCCAAACTACTTGAAACCAACCCGAAACACTTCTAAATTTCCTAAAAGCTAGAAAAACAAACCCGAGGCCCATTTTTTTTTTCTTAAGAGGGCCGAGAGCACCCTATGGCCATTTCTTGGGTTTTTCGTCATTTTTTGCATTTAGGTGTTGTTTGCTTGATGTTTGGTTAATTATTGATTGTTAAATATAATTTAATTGTAGGTGTGTTTGGACCGTGGCTTGATCACTCGTTCGGAACTCGGGAGCGAAAACTACTTTTGCAAAGGTGAGAATAAATAGAATTTTAACGTAGCTTTAGAAACCGAATAAGTAGAATGATTTGTAGGATTGAAAGTTGAGATTAAGGTTTGAATCAAAGAATAAAGGAAAGTGAGCTAGTATACTTAGGTTTGGAGTTAGTTCTAATTGAGTGAGAATACTTATGGATTTTCTTGGGATGAACGTTTAACTTTTGGAAGTTCTAAGTTTAGAATCATTCCTGAGTTTAGGATGAATTATTGGATGTAGAAGGATTCAAGTTTAATGGGATGGTTAAGGAACTTGAATATGGAACTTTGGATATTTATTGAAAAGAATAGAATCATTGGAAGTGGAGACTTTATTGTTAAAGCTAAGAACTCGTGTTTATTAAAGAGTCGTTGGCTTGATTTATTTATTGTTTTTTCTTATCAGGAGTTTCTACATTCTTATTTTATGTTTAAGAGTTTTACGTGACCCATTTACCTTTATGTTCTTTCATTTAATGTGAATGTTTATATTTACTTACTTGCACTTGAAAACATATTCATATTATATTGCATTATCGTTTATTGGGAGGAATAATGAGGCAATGCATAGACTGTGTGACGACCCGACACTTTTAAATAAATTTAAATTAGAAAACACAACATAAGACTTTTATTTTAAGAAAATTGGCGTGGTTATGTTTGAAAGTTGGCTAGCCAAAACCTGTTTACATCCTAATTTTTCAAATCTAATAAAATCACATGGAACATTAAGTCCCAATCAGGAGTTCAAAGATGTAATATCATAAAACAACATCTATAAGCTCTTATGAGCTAAATACAATGTACAATTCACAAAATCCTTTAAAGTTTACAAAAGTAATACATAAACTTTACAACAACTGAGTGCATCTCGAGGCCATCATCCCTCGATCACGCAACACCATCTCCTCTCCCACGACCTCTAGCCAGGACATTACCTGAAATTGGTTGTAATATCATGAGCTAACAACTTAATCCCAGTGAGAATAATAAGAATAAAAAGTAAAGATAGACTTCAAACTCGTATTCCGATTCGTGTCCAATTAATCTGACACAATCAATCCTAAAGTTCTCCTAACTCTAGGTAATTTCATTCTAAACTCTCCAAAGGATAATATTACTAACACTCGTAGTCAAATCTTCATTCATTAACTTGTTACGACATAAATAAGAAAAGTAAGTAAACTTTGCATAAATATAACATCTCGATTCTCTATTCCATTGATCACATGCATGAAGGTAATGAGAACATCCCATAGGATACGCATTCGCCCTTTATGCATGAAATGAATGAAGAAGGTGATGCGGACATTCCCCAAAGGGTCCAACATTCTTCCCTCCTTTTCTTTCTCTCTTTATTTTCTTTTTCTCTGAAGGCGATGCAGACATTCCCCGTAGGGTCCAACATTCTCTCCTTCTTTTCTTTCTCACTTTCCTTTCTTTTTCTCGGAAGGCGATGCGGACATTCCCCGAAGGGTCCAACATTCTCTCCTTCTTTTCTTTCTCTCTCTGAAGGAGATGCAGACATTCCCCGAAGGGTCCAACATTCTCTCATTCTTTTCAATGATGCGAGATGTTAGGGTGCAAGATTTTATGGTTATGCTTGCACATGCTTGCAAAAAGTAAATAAAGTAAAGTGCGAATAATAAAGTAACCGAAACAAACATAAAGTAATGGGGAATAAAGTAAAAGACATAAAGTAAATAAATAGGAAACTCCGGATGAACGATATGTCAATCGAACTCCGCTAACAATAATAAAAGTAAAATCATAACTTAAACGATTAACCTATACCTTCAAAGGATTCTAAACTTCCAACATAATCCGAGGTTCTATTAATCGTTGCAAATACAAGCTTGGATCTTTTAACCTCCAATGATCCATCCTAAGCTTCAAAATGAATCTAACTTAGAATTCCCTAAGATTCAATGCTTTCCTCGAGAACTCCTAAGTTCTCACTTAAAGGATTAACTTCTAATCCTAAGGGCACTAACTCACTTCCCTCTATCTTAGATTCGAATCCTAGTCTTAGTTTCTAATTCTACAAACCATCATACTTATTTGCTTTCTAAAATTACTTTAAATCCTAACTATTCTCACCTTAATAAAAGTTGACTTCGCTCCTAAGTCCGAAAGACCGATCAAACGAGCGGTTCAAAAACACCTACAATTGAATTATACCACACAATCAATAAATTACCAACTATCGATCAAACAACAACTAAACGTACAAAAAAACGAAAAACTCAACAAACCCCCCAAAGAGGCTCTCAGCCCTCTCAAGAAAATGGGCCTTGGGTTTGGTTTTCCGGCTTTTAGGCAATTTAAAAGTGTTTCGAGCTGGTTTCAAGAAAATTCGATATTCCCGATTTCAATGGGTATCGATAATTAGGGTTTTTGAACATTATGCCCTTTCCCAAAATGAATTTCAATAAAGAATAATTCACTAATTTATAACCCATAATTAAACCCAAAAGGGTAAATTTCAAACGGGAAGTGTTTCGACTGAAACTCGGTTTTAGGGTTATGGGAAAGTTTTCAAAAACACTTAAAACGACTCTCGTATTAACAAACACCGAGTTCCACAACACGAAATCGAAGGAAATCAAAGAAAACTCCATTAAAATACTATTTGGAGCTTAGGGTTTGAAGCTTTACTTACCGAGAACTCCGTATAACACGAGTGGCAAGTATGATGGTTGGGTGGAAAAGGATCCTTGACTCGAGGGCTTTCCGATTTATCCAAGATCGAGTCGATCCGGCAAGAAACGAGCAAAAACCGAAAATCCCCCAAATCCCCACTATGGCTCTCGGCCTTGGAGAAAAAAAGGAAGAAGATGAAGTGATTTTCTTGGTCAATGGAAGTCAAAGAGGATATTAATAAGAAGTGAATAGTGTTTAGATAGTATTTTAAGAAATTGGAAATGACGGTTGCGTCCTTTTTTGACTTTCGACTTATAAAACGAAATCCGAAGTTCTTAAACTATCCCAATGGTGATTAATAATTATTAATTGGCCCGTTAATAATTATTAATACCATTAAAATGAAATTAAACTAAAAAGGTAATCAAAAGGACTTAAACCGAAATAAACTACAAATTTCTAAATTACCGATTATATAATAGACTTTAAATGCTTATATTAAAATAAAACAAATAATTTTTTTTTATCACAAAATAACGGGACGTTATAGATTGAGTGTGCTTACATTGTCTGGTATTATTCGTTTTATGTTTTCGTATATGTATATGAGGAATGCTAAAGGACTGCGGGACTTTGCACGATTGGAGGAGATGGATAATGAGATAATGATGGAACTATGCGAGTTCACATTATCTGGTATTATCCATAATTACTATGATACATATACGAATATACAAGTTATGACTTAGCCTACGGGAGCTCATTACCTGTATTCGGCGGGTGAGATAATAGGGTGAATGAACTTAACCTACGGGAGCTTCATTACCTGTCATTATTCACTAGAGGTGGGAAGATATTATTGAAAAGAATTCATATATTTTGTTTGGAAGTGAGTTTAATGAGGTGAATGAACTTAGCCTACAGGAGCTTCATTACCTGTCATTATTCACTAGAGATGGATAGACATTATTGAAAAGGAATTTGAATATTTTATTTTGGAAAGCGAGATAATGAGATCAATGAACTTAGCCTACGGGAGCTTCATTACTTGACATTATTCGCATGTGATGTTTATATTGATGTAAAGGTTGTGTGGCCTTTACACTTGTTTCATGAGTTAATGAATAATGGTTAGACTACATATACTAACATTATCGTCATTATCGTAATTATGATTGTTGGTTATGTTAAGTCCGAACGTGATTAATATTATTTGATTAAACATAAAAGAAGGGTAAACTTTATATATAGTATGAGGTATTAAAAGGATGAACCAGAAAAAGGTATTGGATATGAAAACATTCTTCCAAATTTTGGGAGTTTTAGTAAAGATTATGTAAGTTTTACTTGGACACAAATATGAATGCGGGTTCGGGGTCTATTGTTACTTTATATTCTGTTTATTTTCACTGGGCATATTATTAGCTCATGATATTACAAACAATTTCAGGTAATGCTTATGCTTGTGGTGGTGGGAGAGGAGCTGGTGCGGCTTGATCGAGAGGATGATGATATAGAGATGGACTAGTTATACTTTTAAACAGTCCATGGACTCATTTTGTTGTATTTGTGTCTTTTGATATGTAAATTTGTATATAAGCTCATAAGAGCTTCTTGTTTTACTTTTATGGTTATTAACTCTTTTAAACTTTGGAAAAGGAATTGCATTTCCTTACTTTTAAATTTCCTGATGTGAAAAATGTATACAGATTTTGGCTAGCCTAAGTTTCAAACATATCCACGCCGTTTTTTTTAAATACTAAGACTTTCGCTGTGTTTTAGTTTTAAATGATTTAAAAGGAGTCGGGTCGTCACAATTTTCCTGAGTAGGCTGAGACTCAGGAGTGGGCAGTAACAATTTGAGCATTTAACTTTTCCCTACAAAAAGTAACCAAACATTTATTTGAGTAAGTAAAAAATATATTATTAGATATATTTGTAAGCACGAAAAGAAATAAAGTAACTGCTAAGTTGTAACGTCCCGTTAATTTTTTAAGTGAATTTTTTTTATATGTTATTTATTTATTTATTTCAATTAAAGTATTTAGATTAATTTTAGTTTTAGTAATTTAGAATTTAGTAGTTAATTTCGTTCGAAAACTCTATTAATCGTTTTATTAGCTTAAATTAGTTTTGGTCGTATTAATAATTATTAACGGGCCAATTAATAATTATTAATCACCATTGGGCTAATTTAAGAACTTCGGGTTTCGATTTATGAGTTAAATTCACTAAAGGGACGTAACCGTCATTTCCAAAATTCATAAAATATCTAAAATCACTATTCACTCATCTTTGAAAATCACAAAATTGACCAAAAATGACATTTCTCTCTTCCTCTCCATGCCATGGCCGTGGGAGCCATTTTGGGAAGAAAACCTTTGGATTTTCTTCGTTTGTCGGTGGATCAGCTTGATTTCGGTTGCGTTGGATTGGTAGGGACGAGGGCTACCTATCCAACTACCTTTTCGGAGTTTCCCGTTCTCTAGGGGATGTCCCAAAAAGTAAGTTTTCAAAACTTTTTATATGGTTTTGTTTGTTTTTTATTATAAATGAGTTTTGAAGTTGAAATCATGAATTTTTATCATGGAAATTGACGATTTTGAGCTCGGATTTTTGAAAAACACTATTCACCCAAAATCACTATTCATCTGAAATTACTATTCATCCGAAACTACTATTCATCCGAAAATTCAAACTTGTTCTCATATAAGATATGAGTTGTAATATGTTGTGCAATTGATGAATTGTAGGTGTGATTGCTCGGTTGTTGATTTGTGGGAAATTGGAGATTTGGAGCAAAACTAAATGGGCCAAGGTGAGAATAAATAGGATTTAAAGTAGATTTAGAAACCGAATAAGTTGAACGGTTTGTAAGATCGGAAGTTGAGATTAAGATTTGAATCTAAGAGTAAACAAAAGTTAGCTAGTGACCTTAGGATTAGGAGCTAGTTCTTCGAGTGAAAACTTTGGAGTTTCTCGAGGGAAACATTGAACTTTTGAAAGTTCTAAGTTAGAATCATTTCGGAGATTAGAATGGATCATTGGAAGTTAAAGGATCCAAACTTTTAGATAGAATGGTTAAGGAACTTGAAATTAGAACCTTGGATTTTATTTGGGAGTTTAGAATCATTGAAAGTGGAGACTTACTCATTAAGATAAGAACTTACTTTTATGAAAGTATTGGAAGTTTGATTTATTTATTGTTCTTCCGAAATTCCTATTTATTACTTTATGCAAAAGGACATCTATGATCCATTTACAGCATGTGCTTTACCTTATACCCTTTACTTTATGCTTGTTCGGCTACTTTAACATTCACATTTACTTTTATTTACTTTTGCAAGCATATGAATAACATCTCGCATCATTGAAAAAGAAAAGAAGGGAGAATGTGAATCCTACGGGAAGTTTCACATTACCTTCAGATAAAAAGAAAAGAAAGTGAAAAATAAAAGAAGGGAGAATGTGAATCCTACAGGAAGTTTCGCATTACCTTCAGAGAAAAAGAAAAGAAAGTGAAAAAGAAAAGAAGGGAGAATGATGAATCCTACGGCAAGTTCACATTACTTTCAGAGAAAAAGAAAAGAAAGTGAGAAAGAAAAGAAGGGAGAATGATGGATCCTACGGGAAGTTCCACATTACCTTCATTCATGCATAATGGGCGAATGCGAATCCTACAGGATGTCCTCATTATCTTCATGCATATTATCGATGGAAATATATATCATGGATAAAGAATTGAGATGTTATGTTTATGTAAAGTTAATTTACTTTTCTTATATATGTTGTAACAAGTTAATGGATGAGAATTAGACTACGTGTGCTAGTATTATCATCCTCTAGAGGACTATAGAAAGGATTATGTAAGACGTTCATTTCTAGAGAGAAAAGAAATGAATTTGATGTATAGCAGAGTGCTATAGGAAAAAAGAATGAGATTGAATTGGATAATGAGAGAATACAAAGGTGTATTGAACCTTGTATAATTATCATGTGATAGACATGTAAGAGAACTAGTTTCTCAATAAATTGGAAGATCTCGTAATTGGAGAATAAGATTTGATGTAAACCTTATGTATAATATAAGGTATTAAATAGAACGAGATTCAAATGTTATATTTATATGTTATGAAACATATCATCCTAATGGTTGAAAGATATTTTCCTCAATTATCTCGGAGAATTGGTAAGTAAAAGTGAAACATTGATGTAAAACCATTTTGGTGGTTGAAAGGTAAGAGAATGTGAGTTTACTTGGACACAAATCCGGATGCGGGTTTGGAGTCTAACTTTACTTTTTATTTTATTTATTCTCAATGGGCTTTGTTGTTAGCTCATGATATTACAAACATTTTCAGGAAATGTTCGAGTCGTGGGAGAGGAGCTGGTGCGCGCTTGATCGAGAGGATGATGACACAGAGATGGACTAGATACTTTTAAAAAGACCATGGTCTCATTTTGTTTATGTTATGTCTTTTGAGATGTAAATTGTATATATGCTCATAAGAGCTTTTCGTTTTGATTTATCCAGTCATAAACTCTTTAAACTTTACAAAAAGGAATTGCAATTCCTTGTCTTTAATTTCTCTGATTGTGAAAAGTGTAAACAGGTTATGGATAGTCCGAATTTTAAACATATCCATGCCAAATTTTTATTAAATTTAAAGTCTTCCACTGTCAATCTGATTTTAAATTATTTAAAAGGAGTCGGGTCATCACATAAGTCCTACGGTGGATCATCCACAAAAGTAACCCCATCGTGGCGCTTTGTGTGCAGATGGAGAAACAAATAACCCGGACTAACCTAACGTCCATCTTGAGTCTATGAAAATGAGAACAAGAAAAATAAAATATTAGGAAAACAGTAATTTAAAAACATTAAAGATATAAATGAAAGATTACAAGTACTTACCAATATCTCGTAATACTCGTCGTGACTGCGAGTCATTAACATTCTAATGAATTAAAATTTAATAAATAACATACAAATTAATTAAATAAAATCAATATAATTAATCTAAATACACTAAATTAAACTAATTACCATGTATTTTATTAAATTTTAATAATTAACATACTAATGAATTTAAAACAAATACATAGCATACAAATTAATATATTAATCTAAATAAACTAGATACATAACAATTAACATGCAATTTAATATTAATTAACTTATTAAAAAGTAATTAATTTCAAATACATATTTAACATGCTAATTATTTGAATTAAAGAAATAATTAACACTAAAAAAAATTACCGTTCACCGACGCTTTGACGGGAAAATGAAAAAAAAAAGGATTAGAAAAGAAAAGAAAAAGAGAAGAGAGGAAGAGAAGAGGCAGAGAGGAAGATAGGAGGCAAAGAGGAAGAGAGGGAAAATGAGAGTGAAGGGGGAAGGTGTCTGGACCTCTTATATAATTTTTTATAGCGACGAACTTCATCGCTAAGGGAAATGAAAAAGTGCCAGCTGGTGCACGGAATTCAAACCACGCACCATTTATTTCAACTTAGCGACAAAATGTGTCGCTGAGGGGGTTGAAATTTTTAAATAACCACCATTAATTTCAGTTTTAGCGATACAATTCGTCTCTAAGATGGGTAAATATTCAAAATAGGAGCATTTTCATTTTCCTTAGCGACAAAATGTGTCACTATATCGGAAAATATCCGCTGAGGTCATTGATTTCATCAGAGCGACACATTGCGTCCTTATGATGGAAAGTATCCGTTGAGGTAATGATTATCCTCTTAGCGACAAAATGTGTCGCTATAAAGTTAATGTTCTCGAATTATATTGCCCTCTTAGCGACGAACTGTGTCGCTGAATTGAGAAGTTTCTTGAAGCTCTCTGTCCCTCTTAGCGATACAAAGCGTCGCTAAAAGGTTTGTAGTGACTTATTTTGTCTCTAATAGCGACACAGTACGTCGCTGATATCCTTGTTTTTTTTGTTCCCTCCCAAGTTTTACAGTTTCATTGTTACTTTAATCACGTTCTTCAAACTCATCGGTGTTGGATTTAGAACTATTATCCTCAGTGTCTTCTTCTTCCTTAGAATGGTTAGGTGACGAATCATCAATAAAAGAAAGTTCAATATATAGACCGTCGGGATCAAACAACGTTTCTGCTATGTCATTTAAAGGTCGAGCAGTTTCAGAGTTTATTCCTTCATCTATTTCACGACCCTGCACATGTTCTTCTTGGAAAGCAACAAAATCATCACTATCTTTATCTGGAAGACTTTGGTCAATGTGACACGACTTCACTTTGCAAACCATTAACCAATCATTAAATTGTGTAAAAGACGGATAAGGCAGAAAATACGTTTGAATCGCTTGTTGTGCCAATACAAATCAATCATTTGTGCGCATGTGTTTTCTATTATTTACCTCTAAAATCTGTAAATGTGGTAGTTTTTGCATCCCACCTCGCCGCATTGTCTCAAACCACGTGTAGTTAAATAATACGTACACTTTACACTCCCTCATGCATAAGAAGAACTGTAGCTCAATAATTTCATCAATAACTCCAAAGAAATCTTCTTCACTGTTCCGAACACTTGACCCTTTATGCATACGCCGCTGCTTCCTGTTGCTCTGGGCTTGAGTTTTTGTTGGAAATTTGTAGCTTTTCCCTAGATAACCAGAGTATGATTTGGCAATTCTAGCAGGTTCTTTTGCCAACGGGACTATGTGGTTGTTTGTAACTGGGGTCGTGGGCGAATCAACCTGCATGACAATGAACTTGGATTGAGAAATTAAATCATTTAAGTTAATATGGACAAATGTAACATGTAATCATACTCACGTAAGCATAAAACTATGAACGAAAGTCTCTATCAATTATGATCCCCTCCCCGGCTGCGTTGAGTCCAGGATTAGCCGGTCGTACGAATAAATCAATTGAATATTCTATAATTGAAAATAATATATTATGAAAAAAAACTAATATAATTGTTTGACGTGTTAATTTAGTTCATCCACTCTATCCTTGTTTCCTACTGTTCTTCTTATCCTACGCAAATATCTGACATTAAAATGAATCAGTTACAACCAGTAATTTATGACACAATAACATAAACTGTCAAATTATATACCTTTCAAATGGATACATCCATCGATATTGGACTGGGCTTCCTAGATATTCCTCGTATGGTAGATGCACTGGTAGATGCTCTATCGAGTCGAAAAAGGATGGTGGAAACATTCTCTCTAACGTGCAAATTATGACAGCAATCTCACTACTCAATGACTCAATAGTGGCTTGGGACAGCTCTGCACATATTAACTCTCTGAAGAGAAACATTCAATTATACCAAAGGTTCCCAATGTATCTGCTCAAGAAATGGTCTGAATGCAGCTAGCATAATTCATTGCATGAATACGTGACAATCATGACTTTTCATCCCAAACATAGTATGACTGTGCACGTCAATGCACCTGCTCAAATTTGAAACATATCCGTCAGAAAATTTAATCGATCGCATCCACTTGAACAATATTTTCTTCTGGTCTACAGTTAGCATGTACTTTGCCTTCGCGTATTATTTTCCAGTTTTTTCATACTCTAATTTAGGTCGATAACAGATTTCTTGAATGTCGTAACATGATTTCATATTGTCCTTCGTTGTTTTTGGTATAATTAGAACCGTGTTGAAGACATTGTTGAAAATGTTATGCCCTATATGCATGACATCTAAGTTATGCCTGATCAATAAATCTCGCCAATAGTACAAAAAAATTAATTTCATACGAATTATTACAAACGTACCTGATAACATTGCATATTTCGGGAAGTCACTGATCGTCCAAATAATTGCTGCTCGCATCATGAAATTCTGTTTTTGTGAAACATCATACGTCACAACTCCTTCGTTCCATAAACCACGGATCTAGCAATTAATGGTTGGAGGTACACATCTAGCTTCTGTTTCGGACTTTTCGGGCCTAGTAAAGTTACTGTTAAGAAAATCATGGATCTTTCATGCACATCGATGGAGGCAAGTTGTACGACGTCAACATAACTGGCCACAATGAATATTGAGCTCCCAAAGTCCTGAAAGGGTTAAACCCGTCAGTACATAAACTTATAAGGATGTCTCATTACTCCATCATCATGAGAGTGCTCGTTATGCCACCTCATGTGAGAAGCAGTGACTTTTGATGCGGACAACTGTTGCAAACATTGTGTGATCGGTAAATAAAACATGCAAGAATGTGGAATATAACTTTTTTTTACCTTGTTTGTATCTTCTATAATTGCACATTTTACACATATGAAGAATTGCATCTGTACCCCAATATATCATACATCTGTTCAGACAACAATCGATATTCTTCACGGGTAAACCGAGACCCTCACTAATTTTTTCGTATCGTACAAACCTGTGTTGTTTGCAGGAGCGAACCGATGAAACCATTATGAAATCGAGTTGAATCCTCTTTCTAGGATGTGAAACTCTATCTTGATATTCAATAGTTCGGTTGCAGCTTCGAGTTGCGTGATATCACAACTTGCGTGCAGTGACCTACTGGCTGATTCCATCATCTGAAACATTTTTGCGCATGTAACGTCCCGTTATTTTGAGGTGAATTATTTATTTATTTATTTATTTATTGAATTAAAGTATTAAAGTTAATTCTAGAATTAGTTATTTAGAGTTAAATAGTTAATTTCGTTCGGAAACCTTTATAACTATTTAATTAGCCTAAATTAGTTTTGGTGGTATTAATAATTATTAATAGGCCAATTAATAATTATTAATCACCATTGGGCTAGTTTAAGTTCTTCGGGTTTCGTTTTAAAAGCTTAAGGCAAATAAAGGACGTATGCGTCATTTCTAAATTTCTTAAAAATATCAAACACTATTCATTCATCTTTAAATAAGCCAAATTAGACCAAAGTGTTCATCTTTTTCTTCCCTTCTTCTTCCTCAAAATCGTGGGGGTCAATTGGAGTTTTCCAATTTTCGGTTTTTCTTCGATTCTTGCCGGATCGTCATAATTTCGGTTGCGTTGGATAGCCACGGGCCCGAGCATCATTTCCAACCTACCAATCGATCTTTTCCTCCATCATCTAAGGGCTTTAAAGGTATGTCAAAGTTCAAAACCTAAAGTGTGACGACCCGTCACTTTTAAATAAATTAAATTCAGAGAAAACAGCGGAAGTCTTTTAATTTACGAAAAATTGGCGTGGTTTTTTTTGAAAATTGGCATGCCGAAAACCTGTTTACATCCTAATTTTCAAATCTAACAAAATCTCATGGACTTTAAATCCAAATCAGGAGTTCAAGTATATAATATCATAAAACATCAACATTAGGCTCTTAGGAGCCAAATACAAAATACAATTTCTTAAAGTTCATCAAAATAAGACATAAACTTTACAAATCCATTAGTCCATCTCGAGGTCAGCATCCCTCGATCACGCAGCACCACCTCCTCCTCCTCGACCTCTAGCCAAGGCATTACCTGAAATTGGTTGTAATATCATGAGCTAACAAACTAAGCCCAGTGAGAATAATAAGTATAAAAAGTAAAGATAGACCTCAAACTCGCATTTTGATTTGTGTCCCAATAAACCGACACAACTCACTCCTAAAGTCCTCTAAACTCTAGGTAAAAGTATTTTATACTTTCTAAGGATGATATTGCTAATAATCGTAGCCAATACTCATCCATTAACATCATTATAATGTAAATAAGTAAAATAAACACACTTTGCACAACATACAACTTCTCAATTCTCTCCTGCATCTATCATAACCATGAATGCATGAGAGCATCCCGTAGGATTCGCAATTGCCCTTTTTATGCGTGAATGAAGGTAATGAGTACATCCCGTAGGATTACCATTCAACCTTATGCCTGAGGAAGTAATGCGTACAGCCCGTAGGTTACCATTTAACTCCCTATGCATGAAGAAGTAATGCGTACAGCCCGTAGGTTACCATTTAACTTCTTTTCTTTCACATTCTTTCTTTTCTCTGAAGGTGATGTGAACTCCACGTAGGGTTCATCCATCTTCCTTCTTTTCTCATTCACTTTCTTTTCTTTTCACTTTCATTCTTTTTCATGAATGTTGCGAGAATGGTATGATGCAATATGATATGCATATGCTTGCATATCCTTATAAAAGTAAATAAGTAAAGTGCGAAATTAAAGTAATCGTAAACAAGCATAAAGTAAAGGTGTAAAGTAAAGGACAAAATGTAAATAACATAAGATAAAAGTAGATAAGCATCTCGGATGAACGATATATCGATCGAACTCCGGTATCAAATAATAAAATTAGAAACATAACTTAAACGATTAACCTATGCCCTCCGGATTCTAAACTTCCAAATAATCCGAGGTTCTATTAACCGTTTTAATTACAAGTTGGATCTTTAACTTCCAATGATCCAAACTTAGTTTCACATCGAACCTAACTTAGAATCTTCTAAGATTCAAGTCTTTCCTTGAGAATTTCTACGTTCTCACTTAAAGGATTAACTTTTAATCCTAAGGGCACTAACTCACAACCCTCTAATCTTAGGTTCGGATTCTAATCTTAGTTTCAAACTCTTCAAACCGTCATACTTGTCCGATTTCTATAGTTACTTTAAATACTAACTATTCTCACCTTAGTTAAAAGATGACTTTGCTCCTAAGTCCGAAGGAGCGATCAACCACGAGGTTCAAAAACACCTACAAACGAATTATATCGTAACAATCAATAACTGTACCAATTATCGATCAAACAACTACTAAACATACAAAGCAACGAAAAACCCAACAAATCCCACAAAGAGGCCCACGACCCTAACATCAAAATTGGGTCTCGGGTTTGGTTTTTCGGCTTTTTGGCATTTTAAATACATTTCGAGTTGGTTTTAATCAAATTCGATAATCTCGATTTCGATGGGTATCGATAATTAGGGTTTTTGAACATTAATCCCTTTCCCGAATTGAATTTAAATAAACATTCATTCATTAATTTCTAACCCATTTTCAATCCCAAAAGGGTAAATTTCAAACGGGAAGGGTTTCGACTGAAACTCGGTTTTAGGGTTATGGAATAGTTTCCAAAAAACTTAAAACTACTCCCGAATTGACAAACACCGAGTTCCACGGCAAGAAATCGAAAGAAAACAAGTAAAACTCCATTAAAAAACTATTTGGAGTTAGGGTTTGAAACTTTACTTACCGAAAACTCCGTAAAACACGAGGGGCAAGTACGAAGGCTAGGTGGAAAAGGATCGTAGGACCGATACCTTTCCAATGGAATGAGAACCAAGTCGATCCGGCAAGAAACGAACAAAAGCCAAAAATTCCCTTTTTACTCTTGATACTCACGGTTAGGAGGAAGAAAGAATGAGCATTTTTGGTCAAATTTGAGTCAATGGTGAGTTTTTAAAGACAATTGAATAGTGTTTTTAGATATTTTGCAAATTGGGTAATTACGACTTTGCCCTTTTATGACTTTTGGCTTAAAAACGAATCCCGAACATCTCAAACTATCCCAATGGTGATTAATAATTATTAATTGGCCCGTTAATAATTATTAATACCATTTAAACGTATTTAAATAAATAAAGCCATTAAAAAGAATTAAAATGAAATAAATTACTAAATTCTAATTTAATAATAAATAAATGAATTCTAATTACTCAATTAAAATAAAATAAATAAAAGTTTTTTTTTTAACACAAAATAATGGGACGTTACATAAAGTTTCAAATAGTGTTTTAATGGTGTTTTTGGTTAAAATCTTCCATTTCTTGCTCGGGAACTCGAAGATTTAGATCGAGGGAGTTGTTTTATGTATATTTAGAACGTTTCCTAAACGCTAGAATCGGGTTTGAGCCAAAAGTCATTTCTTTTAGTTTTCTCATATTTGATGATGGTTAGGGTTTTTCAAATTTTATGTTTTTATGTTTTACTTAATTTTTCGGGATTGTTATTTTGTCCAAAACCCTAATTTAAGATTATCCATTGATGATGCCAATCTTCAAAGTACCCGAAACCAACTCGAAACACCTTTAAAGTGCTTAAAAATCGGGAAAAACAACTCCACCTTTCACTCCCCTTAGGCCGTGGGCTTCATGGAGGATTTCCCGGGCTGTTTTGTCCTTTATTTTAGTATCGTGACGATTGTTCTTCAATTCGGTTAATTAATATACTTTAGATGTATTTAAATTATAGGTTTTGTGCTTCGATCGTGAATTTGGTCAACCGGCAATTTGGAGTTGACTTCACTTATAAGGTGAGTGTAAAATGGTTGTGATTACTTTTATGTTTTCGAATTGCTTGACGATTATGTTCGATCGAGGTTAAGAGGGTTATTAGATTTTAGAACTTTTCCAAGAATGTATATAATTGGGAGTTAAGGAAAGTGCATAAGGAAAGAACTAGTTAAGTTTTGTGTTATTTAAAGTGAGATGCTTATTGTGGGTTAAGTTGTATTCTCGAGGAGAATTTGGTTTCCAGAATTTGGAGAAGAGTATTAGATTACTCCGTTTATTGAGTGGTTATAAGGTAGTTAAAGGAACTTTAGAGAGAAAGTATAATGTGGGTTTGAGTTAGTGTAACGATATTAGCGATGGGATTCACTATTTAGTACTACCAAAGGGGAGTAGTACTTGTCGTGACAATGAGGTCACAGTGTGGTTGAGGTTGGTGACAATGTAGTCACGGTGTGGTTGTGATTAGTGACAATGAGGTCACGGTGTGGTTAATGATTGGTGACAATGAGGTCACAGTGTGGTTTGTTATTGGTGACAATGCGGTCACGGTGCGTGGTAATGTTATTGGTGACAATGAGGTCACAGTGTGGTTTGTTACTGGTGACAATGTGGTCACAGTGCGTGGTAATGTTATTGGTGACAATGTGGTCACGGTGCGTGGTAATGTTATTGGTGACAATGAGGTCACAGTGTTGTTTGTTATTGGTGACAATGTGGTCACGGTGCGTGGTAATGTGATAGGTGACAATGTGGTCACGGTGTGGTTTGTGATTGGTGACAAGTGGTCACGGTTTTAATTGTGAAATGTGACAATGAGGTCACAATGTGAAATAACATGTGGAATGACGTAAATGATAGAAATTTACTTTGTTATTTACTTTTTTATGCTTTAGTACTTTTCGAAATTATGATATAGTAGAATGGGATTGGTTTTTCTTATGCAAAGTACTTGGGAGTATTGAATGGGTAGTAAAGAGCACGATAGGATTTTGGACACATTTTCCGATATAGAATTCGGTCCATAGAAGTGCTTGCATCCATCTTATTCTCACTAGCATTTTTATGCTAATGTTGCTACACTTAAACTTTTTCAGGTAATACTCGTGGGAGAGGGCGAGGTCGTGGAGGTGGTGTTGTTTGATCGTGAGCAGATGGCTGTGTGGACATGGACTTACATGTATATTTTGGGGCATTCCATGAATGCTAGTTGAAACATTATATGTTATTGTCTTTAAACTTATATTTTGTGGCTCATGATAGCCTAAGGCTTGTACATATTATCGAGTTTATTTCCTTTGATTTTGTCATGAAATGAAGTATGTACTTCTTTGTTTTTATTTTCTCTGAAATGGGCCCATGTAAACAGGTTTTGGTAGTCCATATTTTAAACGGATCCACGCCAAATTTTTATAAAAATAAAGTCTTCCGCTGTTTATTCTGATTTAAAGATTTGAGAAAATTCGAGTCGTCACAGCACATCTAGGTTAAAATCTTCATTGAAAAAATTATGAGGATCATCTCCTTGATAACTGCATCCATAAAAAACCATCTGTTCTGACTGACAGTACTGATGTTGTACGTTTTCTAAACTTTCATTCACATTCGAATTGAACTGCGAGCTGCTTCCTTCAATTCGAACTGACTTATCCCTCGCTGAATTGAACATTTCTTCAGATTCTCCCTGATACACCCACTGATAATAATTATCTATGAAACCACGACTGTACAAGTTTAACATTACATCATCTGTCGGTACTATCTTCTTATTTCTATACTTTTTACATGGACATCGTATCTTCTGTCCGCTGTTATAAAAAATTAGTGGATTGGCCAAATTCAACAAACTCTTCGACCCCGACTACAAATTGGTCGTTGAGAAACCTTTCAACCAAGCGGACATACATCCACTCACGTACTCTCTCTATCTCTCTGGAATACGTTTTAATGAAATTTACTTTTATTTAAAGTGATTTTAAGCACCTATTTATAATTTTTCTGCTGCCTCTTTTAGTGACTAAATTTATCTCTAATTTGGCCTGAAATATTCCCGCCATAAAATATTGGACGAAAAATTTTCCGCCAAGCTTAGCAATGAAATGTGTCTATATAAAAAATAAAAAAATCTCAACAACAACGGACTATGCCTCTGAATAAGGAGAGAACTATTCCTATTTGAAACAGTATTATAGCAACGAAATGTGTCTGCTAATATAGGGTCCAAATGAGTCGCTAATCTTGCGGGAAGCTTCACGTGATTTCTTGAGACAAATCATTAACGATGGACTTTATTAGGATGCTCAATAGTGATGAATTGCATAGCTACCTCCAAACTTATTATCAATGTTAGTGATGTAGAGTTTGTTGACGCTAGATAGCGATTATTTGTGTCGCTAAAAGTCAAACTTGCTATTAGTGACGAAATGCATTGCTACCTAGCGTCCCATTAATTGCGTCGTTAATATTGGGTCGCTAATTACAGTTTTTTTTTATAGTGACACCACACTTCCCAACAAAACACTAGGAAATCAAATTCCCCAAAACATTTTAAATCTCAATGTTAATGCATGAGCTATTTGAGAGAAGTTGAATTACCTTAATATTGAACTTATCATAAAAAATTTGGAAGGAGATGTGATGGAGACAATGATTAAGGAATTAGATTTTTTGATCAAATTTCGGCACTCTGATTCTTTAGAATAGTGGTAAATTGGATCAGAAATCAAATGAAAATTAGATGACTTTGATATCCACCATAATACTGAAGACATAGAAGATTGGAAGAAGAAATTCATCTTTTGTCTATAATATCTAGGAGTGATGATATTATTATTGTCTTTTAATTATTATTATTTTTCTTCATTCTTCATTCCACCTTTTGTTATTTACTTTGGCTTTGTTAATCTCTCGATCCATTTCAGGTGTGGATATAATTTTAATCTTCACATTAATTTTATATATTTAAAATTAAAATCTGATTTTAAATTTTTCAGAATTTTTCTTTGAACTTAAACCGATTTTATTTTATTACCTCTTTTCACAATTTTACACACATTCCCTTATGGATTTAGAATTGTAGATAATAGATAGAGTTATATGTTGATGTTACCTTTCAAGAAGAAAATTGTTATTTTAGTCTGCCCTATTTTCAAGGGGAAAAACTATTATTGAAAGATAAGGATATACCCATTCAAAACCTCACTTACACCTCATCTTCTTTCGTTGCACCAGGGATCTCTAATCCTCAAAATGATGTACCATTGCAGGTTTACTCAAGGAAAATAAATCCAAGGAAAGTTCCAGAGTTTAACCTTGTCACTTGAACTGAAACAAGGAAAGAAAGTGGTATAAATCTTGAAGATATTAACAATGTTGTAAACTCTAAAGAGGTTGAACAGGTTGTCAATTCTAAATTAGACTTGGAACTGCCCATTACTTTGAGGAAAAGAGTAAAGAAATGTACTAAACAATATTTATATTATTTGTCTCATTTTGTTTCTTACAACAATTTATCACCAAGACATCGTGCCTTCTTGGCTAATCTTGCTAGTACATGCATTCCAAAGACCTACTTAGAACCAGTACAACAAGAGGAGTGGAGGAAAGCAATGGGTCTTGAGATGCAAGCTCTTAACAAAAATAAGACATGGGACATGGTGGCCTTTCCTAAAGGAAAGAAAACTATAGGTTGTTTATGGGTGTATACTGTGAAATATAATGCTAATGGATCACTTGAAAGGTATAAAGCTTGCTTGATAGCCAAGGGTTGTACTCAAATATATGGAGTGGATTACCTGGAGATGTTTGCACCTATAGCAAAGATGAACATGGTACAAATACTTTTATCACTTATTGTTAATTGTGAATGGGATATACTACAGTATGGTGTGAAAAATGAATTCTTGCATGGTGTCCTGGTGGAAGAAATTTATATGAAAGTTCCTCCTGGATATGAGCAAATGGGAGATAAAGTTTGCAAGTTGAGGAAAGCTTTGTATTGCTTGAAACAATCACCTAGAGCTTGGTTTTGTAGATTTTCCAAAGTTATGATTAAAATGGGATATAAACAAAGTCAAGGAGCTCATACACTATTCATAAAACATTCTGGTTTAGGGGGAGTTACAACATTGATTGTGTATGTTGATGAGATAATTGTTATAGGATATGAGGTTAAAGAACATGACTAACTGAGGAAGTGTTTACTTCGGGAATTTGAAATTAAACAACTTGGTAGATTGAAATATTTTGTTGGAATTGAAGTTCCTTATTCTCAACAAGGTGTTTTCTTATCACAACAAAAATATATGATTGACTTACTCACTGAGACAGGGAAGATTGCTAGCAAACCAATGGAAACACCTATTGATCAAAATCATAAACTATGCATAGCTGAGGAAAGCCCACTAGTAAATAAAGAAGCTTACCAAAGGCTTGTTGGAAAGTTGATATATCTTTCTCATACAAGGTTGGATATTGCTTATGTTGTGGGAGTTGTGAGCCAATTTTTGCATAATCCTAAAGAAGTTCATCTTCAAGCTGTTCATAGAATTCCTCACTACTTGAAAGGTTCAATTGGAAGAGGTTTATTATTTAAGAAATGACATGGGCTTAATCTTGAAGCTTACACGGATGCAGATTATGCAGGTTCCATAAATGACAAGAAATCTACTTCCGGCTATTGTACCTAGGAGGAAACTTGGTAACATGGACGTGTAAGAAACAAAAGGTAGTTGCAAGATCCAGCTTAGAAGCAGAGTTTAGAGCTATGGCCTTGGGCATTTGTGAATTGATTTGGATCAAGATTATTTTAGAAGACCTGCAAATTACATGGGAGGGAACTATGAAGCTCTATTGTGACAATAAATTAGCATTTAACATTGCTCATAACCCGGTTCAACATGACAGAACCAACATATTGAAGTTGATAGACATTTTATTAAGGAGAAGTTGGAAAATGATCTTATATGTACTCCATTTGTATCAACCAATAACTAGTTAGCATCTTCACCAAAGGATTGAATGGCAAGCGTTTTTAAAATTTTATTGGCAAGTTGGTAATGGAAAATATTCACTCACCAATTTGAGGGGGCGTGTCAAAATAATATTATTTTTCAGATATACAGCTGTATTTGATGTACAACTATAGTTATTTCATTTAGGAAAGTACCTTTTTGGTTACCTTGTAATTAGCCCCTAAATTATAGGGTGTAATTGTTTTCCTTATTTACTTGTATTTTTTTCCTAAACTAGGTTGATAATACTTGTTATTTAAAAACCAGATTTATACATTCTTTGTATCAATGAAATTCATACATTGAACTATTCTTAAAAATTGTAATATTTCTCATTCCTTCAATAAAGACCTTGTTTTTTGTCTTTCTTGTCAAGTTTCTAAAAGTCATAAACTATCAGTTACAAAATCAGAAACTAAATATACTGCATCACTTCGATTAGTTAATATGAATTGTGGTGTCCTGCTAGCTCTTTATCTAGAAATGGTTTTAGGTATTATATGAGCTTTGTTGATGTATTTTCAAGATACACTTGAATATAGTTTCTTCAAAACAAGTCTGATGCCTAAAAAACATTTCTTCATTTCAATGTGCAAGCAGAAAAACAATTTGACACTAAAATCCTATCTTTAAAAACTGATTGGGGTGGGGAATTTCGAAATATTTCTTCTTTTTTGACAAAGCAAGGCATTTTACACTAAATTTCTTGTCCCCACACATCTGAACAAAATGGAATTGTAGAAAGGAAACATAAACACATAGTTGAAACTGGTTTATCACTCCTCTCCCAAGCCTCTCTACCTTTACATTTTTAGGATGATGCTTTTGCAACAACAGTATATGTGATCAATAGACATCCATCAAAGGTTCTACAAGGTAGCACTCCTTTAGAACTTCTTTTTGGTCATCCACTAAACTATTCATTCCTTAAAGCGTTTGGTTGCACATGTTACTCTTATTTGAGACCATATGATCATCACAAACTGCTGTATATATCCTTCAAATGCACATTTTTATGCTATACTCTCATCATCATGGATATAAATGTCTTTCTAATACAGGAAGAATATATTTCTCAACATGTTGTGTTTGATGAAACCACTTTCTCTTTTTCCCAAATTTCACCTACACCTCCTATTCTTCCAACACCAAATACAATTCCTTTACTGCCAATCACCATAGTAAATACCAACTCTTCACAGCCAACAACCCTGCCTGCTTCTATTCTTATTCATGAAGAAAACAGGCATGCTCCTATTGAGATTTCTTCTGATAACAATACACCTTCTATTTCACCTTCTATTAGTTAAGTGAACAGTCATCCTATGGTTACTAGAGCTAAGAATGGCATCAGTAACCAAGGAGGCCTTAAAATCAGATCATTAGAGGAAGGCCATGGATGAAGAGTATAATGTTATTATGAAGAACAATACAAGGACATTAGCTCAAAAACCTCTAGACAAAAGAATAGTAGGCTGCAAAATGGGTGTTTAAGATAAAAAAAGGAATTCTGATGGTTCCAATTTTAGATATAAAGCAAGGTTGGTAGCAAAAGGTTTTCATCAACAAGCTGATATAGATTACACTGAAACATTTAGTTCGATAGTAAAGCTAGCTACTATTCGTGTGTTACCGACTTTAGCTCTTGCTCATAACTTGCATATTCGACAATTAGATATAAATAATGTATTCTTCATGGTATTTTACAAGAAATTGTCTTCATGGAGCAACCTAAAGGTTTTGATCCAAATTCATCTGTTCCCATGGTTTGTAAGCTGGAAAAAGCCCTTTATGAATTAAAACAAGCACCCCGAGCTTGGTTTGAAAGGCTTAGGCCTTGTTTGGTTTGCAATCCAGATCCAATTTTATGGATCTGGATTCAAGAAATAACTTGGATTGAGAAAATTAGGTGTTTGGTTCACAATCTGGAATTTTTAAATTTGGATTCTATTCTGATTTTGGCTTAAAATTTGGATTCTAAAAAAAGAAGAATTCATAGAATCCTTTACAAACAAAAACACGGGATTGGGCATCTCATTTTTGCAATCCCGTCAAACTCATTTACGAAGTTCGGACAATCACGCAGACTCCATTTTTTTTTTCATTTCCTTCGAAAAGAGCTTCGTTGAATGCGGCCATGGTAGATCCATCTCCCACCATCTATCTTGTCCGAAAAATCTCCACATTCAATTCGACCATGTACTCCATCTTTCTCAATCAATTTCTCTCGACCTAAAAACTCCATCACTCAATTGCTTGACAAAATCGTGGACCGGAGATGGAAGTTGTCGACATATTGGGATTTCATTACGAAAAAGTAGAGACAAGGGTAAGGCTTTCAGCTACTTCTTCATACCCATTCCCTTGATTTACTCTATACTTTGAGTTTTTATGACTGATGGTTGATGATTAATTGTAGCATTTGTATTCGTATACTGATTAGATAGAAAATATTATGTTGTTTATCCATTCTTATATCTTTCTCCTTGTTCTCATTCTTCTCTTGCTAAGAATAATGGATTGATTTGAGTTGCTTTAGTTCTTTTGTTTTCACTAATTTGAATTGCTTTAGTTGCTTTTCCATTCTTATCTCTTCCCCTCTTCTTCTCTTATTTTTGAAATCGGCTTTGCATCGAAACATGACTTTAGTTGAGAAAATTGATGTTTGGAAATGACCATTCACTCCTTTTCTTATATATCGAAACAAACTTGTAGAATTGAGGAATGATAATGAATCATGTCCCCCACACTTGATGTTCTACTCACACCTTCACAAATCAAACTAAACAATGGACACACATTGCATTCCATCGTTGATAAAGATTTTGTGATATATTCATACACCTCAATAGAAAATTCATCTTAGCTCTTCTTGTTGTTGGCTCTCTCTTATATTCCCCACAACTTATAAACTACTTTTTTTGCAACTTGTTATTAAGGGATGCATATTTGGTAAATCAAATTAGCCAAAGATTGATCAATGTATCAGACTATATTAGCTAGGAAATGCGTTTTAGTTTGCTCTTAACCGATTGAAAAATACATTTTCTACCTTAATTAATATGTAGAATGCTTGTATTTGATTTTGGTTCATGATTTTCATTTTCTTCCTCCTCCTTCTCACCTTATTCTTCTTAGTTATCTTTTGTTCCCCCCCTTTCTTCTTTCTATCTCAACTTCATTTTCCTTCTCCTTCTCAGCTTACTCAGTCTCCTGGTGTCTCTTTTAATGATTTTTGTGTTTTGTGTTTTTTCTCCTGTATATTGTTGGTAAATTTAACACTTGTTCTTGATTGTGCTTGAGTTTTTTTTTCCCTCTAATTGATGAGTATATGAGTATATGTATTCTATGAAGCCAATTTGGGGGGGGAATGAGTTGTTGTAAAAATTATTTAATACATGTTTGTCCTTGATGGTTTTTAAAAATGACTACTTTTGTAACTTATTAAAATTGCAAATGTATTGTTTTTACTTCCAATTTTAAACTATCCAAGCATTTATAATATGAGCAAGTCCAATTGTTTTAACCTTGTTGTTTTGCTCAAATGGATTCACATTAGAGAAGTTTGAAAGAATATATGTTTGTTGTGCCACACTCTCTGTTCTTGTGTTGAGAATGGGGAAAGTATGATTTGCACAACAGTTTATATTAGTAAAATATTGGATAGTCTTTCATGTAGCTGAAGCGTGAATGCTTGAGAAAGTCAAGTTCCCTCTTGGAATTAAGTGTTCCTTCTTTCCTAAAAGTCTAGATTTAGAATTACTAATTTAATTTTTATTTACTATTTCAAGATTACAAATCATGGGATAAAATGTTCTAGTAAATTACCAATATCTATTACTATTTTTTTATGATCTTGTATTTGCTTCTTGGTTTGATCATGTTAAACAATAATCTTGGAGTGTAGCTGTTTTGACTTCTCCCTCACTAGAAGCATGGCTCCCCTCTCCTCTCACGTATCTGTTGTTTTCCTTGCCGATATCCGGTGATATCTTTGTACTTTGTATTATCTTCTTCTCTCTATTTAAATAAGAAGTTTCTCATGTAAACATTCATTCAAGCAATACGAATCTGGAACTTTGCATTCTTCCTTTCTTTCTCTTTCTCAACTGATCATATTTGCATGTTTAATTTTTTTAATCTATCTACTTTGTTATACGCTTTTTGATTCATCCAATTTTAAACTCTTCTAAAGTTCAATTCATTATCTACTTGAGTTTAATAATTTGGATAAAAAATTTGTAGGTACGTGAGAGGAGCTTGAAGCTTTGCAAATGACATCATTGACTTCAAGATTTATCAAAGATAGCTAGCAGAGTAACAATGAGATTTTAACTTGTATTAGAAAAATTAGTTGAATTTTTAGAATGGGTTCTATATATAGAACAATGTATGAGAGGTTGTCTTGATTAGTTTGTATTTAAAATAGATTGACAATGTATATTGAGTTTTCTTTTATAAAAGAGATTGATGCTATAATGTCCAATTAAAGAGCAAATAAAGAGGACGTGTGAATGTATATTTTAGCACTATATAATTATCATATAGGTGGTTTAATAAAAATTTTATTTTATTATAAATTGAAATTTATTATGTAAATAACATTTACAATTACTCATAAAAAAATACATAGATATCGATCCTAAACCAAACACGTGTTTTGATTTACAATTTCATTTCTGAATTTTGAATAACCAACCAAACACAAATTTTAAATTTCAAGATCTCAATTCTGAATTCTAAATCAATTACCAAACACAATTTCAAAACCAACAAATTCACAGAATACAACCTTAAATTCATTACAATTCACTAAATTCAAATTCTATTTTCCAGATTGCAAACCAAACGGGCCCTTAGTCATTTTCTACTGTCTATTGGATTCATTGGCTCAAAGGCAAACACATCCCTGTTCTACAATTATACTTCTACTAAATGTACAATCATCCTCATATATGTTGATGACATTATAATTACAGGGAGCACTACGAATTATATACATTTTCTTATCAGTAGGCTTAATGCCACTTTTACTCTAAAAGATCTGAGGTTCTTATCTTTTTTCATACACGGCTGAAGGCATCATTTTTCTTTCTCAATCAAAATACTTTCGTGATTTACTTCAAAGGGCAGGCATGAAAGGGGAAAGTTCAATTTCTACTCCTATGGTGAGTGGTTCTATAATTTCATCTAGACAGGAAACTTCATTCTCTGATCCATGCTTATATAGGAGTATTGTTGGAGCATTGCAATATGCAATAATTACAAGACCAAAATTAGCATATTCTGTCAACAAGGTTTTTCAATTTATGAAAAATCCAACTGATCTTCATTGGAAAGTTGTCAAACGAATTCTGAGATACATTTCTGGTATAATTCATCATGGAATGCTTTGATCCAAACCAAAGTCTCTTCTTTTCACAGCCTTTGTAGATACGAATTGGGCTTCAAATCCTGATGATAGAAACTCTACATCTAGTTTTTGTGTTTATTTTGGAGATTATTTGATTACTTGGATCTCTAAAAAGCAACACTACAAAAAAAAACCAAATTGCAACTAGGGAATTGCGACCAGAAGGTCATTTTTCAGACAAATGCGACCAAAAAAGTGACCAAACCTGGCGTGGCAAAAAAACTGGACCTCCAGGAATTTTGTGCGTCCAAATGATCACCAAAATACAACCAAACGTGTTTGTCCGCAAAAAAGTCAACATTTTAAAAAACGACCAGACAGTCGCCTAAAATAGTGACTAGAATAGTGACCACCTGGTCGTAATTGAAGTTGTAGACAAGTGACCAGTTTGTCCCACAAAAAAGGTGACCACATGGTCATTTATGTTACTAACCAAATGATCACCTTCTTAAGTGACCATCCAGTCATTTGAGCATCAGACCAAGGCGACCATCTTGTCATTTATTTTACTTCGAAATTGCAACCAGAAGGTCGTTTTATGTTTTATAAAATGCGACTAGATGGTCGCCAATGTAATTAATAATTAATAATTTAATTAATTAGAAATTAATTAATTGTTCAAATTAAATTATTTAATTTGTAAATATTATTTTATTTAAATTTATTTACATTAATTAATTAATTAATTAATTAATTAAATATTTATTTATTTATTTAATTATTTATTTAAACTAAATAATAAAAAATTGGAATTAAAATAGAAATATATAAAAATAAATTTCCAATTGAATGTACTATACAAAAGAAAAGAAATCTAAACTACTGCGGAGGAGCAGGGGGTGGTGGAGGAGGCGGCGATGATGATGAACCGGGATCTCGGGGTCCGAAGAACGCGGCCAATGCAGCTGCAACCTGTGCCAGCACCTGGGCCTGAACACCCGCCTGAATCGCAGCGACTCGAGCATCGAAGTTGCTGTGCATATCCTCCATCTCGGTGTGAAGTTGTTGAACCTCCTCTCACAACTGCTGCTCAGTCAGAGAAGGACCATAACTCGTGCTCGCTCTACTACGCTGAGGCCAAGGTACGTTGATGTATAGTCATCTCTCGTACGAGCCGAGCCCAAGAACTGATCCATGAGGCTAAACTCGTCCAGCAGCCTCCAAGAACGCCTCTTTACGGTTGTCCTGAGTCGGTTGGGAGTCTGGTGTGGGCAACCGCTGACTCAAAGACTCCTTGAAATGTTCCTAAATAGTTAACATTCAGAAAAAAAAATATTTAATATATAAGTTAGAAAAAATTGTAAACAAAAATTAATAATTGAAAAAATTAATAAATACCTGAACTTCTTTCGCCTTTTCATTGACGATCGTCCCGTCCTTCTTCATGTGAAGAATGAAGTGCAGCTCATCGAGCTGGACAGGGCGACCGTGCTTCTCTTCCTAAAAATATTAGAGATTGAAAAAGAAAAAAATAAATTAATAATTAATTGAAAAAAAAAAAAACAAAAAAGTACGTAAAAGAACAAAAAAAAACTTATCAATCTACGATGGTGCTCGTCGTGGGTCCAGGCCCCGCCTGAGTGTTTGGTGGGATTCTTCGAGTGGTTGGCCTTATTCCTCTTTGACACTTCCTTGCCCTCGGGAGTGTCCAAACTTGCGATCAGCTGCACGTGCTCCTCCTCGCTCATCCACACAGGTCGATTTGCTGCTTACTTTCTGCGCGCCCGGTAAATTAGGTCCTTGAATCGATTATGGATATGATTGTCCCATAGGGGGAACAATCTACCGTCCGTGATATCAGAATCGATTACAGGAAACTTTCCCTGAAAAAACTGAAATAAAAAATTGTTAAAGTAATAAATTTATTTTTAAAAATTTAAAAATTAATTAATTATAAAAATAATTGATGTTATTTACCTTCCAATTGTCGTACATCCGATGTTTCTCCGTCGTCGGAATCTTCTGCCAGGGAAGCTCACTAGCTAGAGGCATGCTCTGGAGGAGCTCATGAAACCGTTTTGAAACGGTTGTATGCGGCTGTACTCTGCAAAAACATTAAAAATATTGTGATATTATATTAGAATTAAACAAAACTATTTATAGTAATTAATTAATAAACTAAATTATACTAAGTAATTAAAATAATTAATTAAATTAAAATAATTTAACTAAATTAAATTAATTAATTAATGAAATAATCTAAATTAAATTAATTAAATAATTTTAAGTAAATTAAATTAATTAAACTAAATTATACTAATTAATTAATTTGTAAATTAATTAATTAATTAATCGATTAAACTAAATTATACTAAATTATACTAATTAATTAAATTAATTAATTAATTAATTAATTAAACTAAAAAAAAATTAATTAAAATAGTGTAATTAATCAAAGTAAACTACTTAGTATAGTTTAAGTAGTTTAATTAATTAATTATTTTAATTAATTACACTACTTATATTAATTGATTAAATTAAAGCAAACTAATTAATTAATTGCTTAAACTAAATTAGATTAATAAAACTAAAATTAAGTAATTAGTTAAAATAGTGAATTAATTAATTTAAACTACTTAGTATAATTTAAGTAGTGTATATAATTAATTATTTTAATTAATTACACTACTTAAATTAATTGATTAATTAAATTAAAGTAAACTAATTAATTAATTAATTAAAATAAAATGAACTAATTAACTAAATTAAACTAAAATAATTAATTAACTAAGGTAAACTAAAATTAATTAATTAAACTAAATTAGATTAATTAAAATACAATTAATTAATTAATTACAGTAAACTAATTAATTAATTAATTAATTAAACTAAATTAGATTAATTAAACTAAAATTAATTAATTAATTAATTAAACTAAATTAGATTAATTAAACTAAAATTAATTAATTAACTAAATTAAACTAAACTAATTAATTTAGTTAAAGTAAATTAATTAATTAAAAACTAGACTAATTAATTAACTAAAGTAAACTAGACTAATTAATTAATTAAACTAAATTAAATTAACTAATTAAAGTACATTAAATTAACTAATTAAACTAAATTTAAACTTAAAACTAAAACTAAATTAAAACTTAAACTCTATAAGAAAACTAACCTCGTAATAGAAACCGGGATTGGAGGTTTATGGTTTTTAGAAAAGACTAGGAACGGGGAACGGGGAACGGGAAAGTAAAGAACGGGAATGGGCAAAAACAACTAGGAACGGAACAGAGTAATGAGAGAAGAGAAAGAAAAGAAAGGAAAACGGATTGGGGGGGAGGGGAAACAGTTCTATTTCTAAATCTGTATTTGCGACCCCAGATGGTCGCAAATATGTAATTATGACTAGAAACCAAAGGTCGCGAGTGCTGGGAAAATTACGACCACGTGGTTGCGACCATTTGGTAGCCTTTATTAAAACAGCGACCAGATAGTCGCAAATTTATAATTATCCACAACATCTATCATATCATGCGTCCCATCAAGAATTGCGACCAGTTGGTCGTAATATTTAAATTCACCGCCATAAATTTCATGAAAATTTTAATTTGCCGCTATATTAAGTGACCACAAGGTCACAAAATTGTGACCAGATGGTCGCAATTATGAAATTCACCGCCAAATATTTCATGAAAATTTAAATTAACCGCTTCATATTGGCGACAAATTGGTCGTCATTTAACTTGAACCATTTAGAATTTTGGAAAAACATAAGTCTACTTTTCCAAAATTGCGACCAAGTGGTCACATCTCACTTCTAAATTACTACAATGTGGTCACCTTTTGTGTTAAATTGCGACCATCTGGTCGCAAATATATATATATATATATATATAATTTAATCTTCATTAAAGAAATAGTTTTAATAAAATACAGTGAATCATAAAGTTACAAAATGTCTCATTCGTCATCCTCTGTTTCTTCGGTCGTTGCTTCTTCTTCTTCTTCTTCTTCTTCTATTTCTTCATCGAATTCATTGTCTCGAAGAAGTCCCTCACATAAAGTCTTCTTCTTTTGTTTCTTCATCGGATTCATTGTCTCGAATAAATTTACCATCAATGTCACGTGCGCGAGAAGTGAAAGCATTTGTATCATCATCATACAATATTATCGTTCCATCATTCAAAAGACGAACAATACTTGCATTCTGACCATCGTCGATTGCACGACATCTTATCCCATCTTCTTGAAAAGCACCAGCTTCCTCTGTATGGTCGTCTTTCTCGGACAAGTTTTCTTCTACCTGGCGTGGTTTAACTTTACAAACAACTAACCAATCTGTCTAATCTCGTCTATTAATCGGATAGTTCAGATAATAAACTTGAATCGCCTGTGAAGCCAGGACAAACCTATTAGCGGTGCGGATATGCTTAGACTTGTTTACCTCAATGATTTGTAAATAATCAATCTTACGGACGCCGCCTCATCTGGTTGTCTTGAACCAAATGCAGTTGAACAGAACAATGTGTTTTAGTAAATTTTTGACTAAAGAATAGACATTGATGCCTGTCGCATTAAGACCGTTCCTAGAGAATAGACATTGGGAGCCGCTTGCACAGTTGAGTGCTTTTTTCAGGGACTTGACATGTACAGAGCTGACTGAAGTTACTGTCACTTCAATGAGTTCAGAAATCGCTGTTATTATTTGTAAGTTGGAGCGAATGTTCCCACTTGGCTTTTTTTGACTCCATGGAGCATCTTACAGTGCATCTTCCATACGAGGCATTCTTAGGGGGTCTGGTACATTACCGCTGGATGTACCCATTTGAATAAAGCAAGAGTAGAAGGATCTATCTGTAGTGTACACGTACTGTTATTATTTGTAAGCACAGTTAATTTGTAATGTACTCGATCACTGTACGTGTACACTAAAGATAGATCCTTCTACTCTTGCTTTATTCAAATGGGTACATCCAACGGTAATGTACCAGACCCCCTAAGAATGCCTCGTATAGAAGATGCACTATAAGATGCTCCATGGAGTCAAAAAAGCCAAGTGGGAACATTCGCTCCAACTTACAAATAATAACAGCGATCTCTGAACACATTGAAGTGACAGTAACTTCAGTCAGCTCTGTACATGTCAAGTCCCTGAAAAAAGCACTCAACTGTGCAAGCGGCTCCCAATGTCTATTCTCTAGGAACGGTCTTAACGCGACAGGCATCAATCATTGCATGAATACATGACAGTCGTGGCTTTTCATCCCGAACATGATATGTTTTTTAGTGTCAATATACCGACTCAAATTCGAAATGTATCCGTCCGAGAATTTGATGGATTTGATCCACTCAAATAATGTTTTCTTTTCATCTGTCGTCAACATGTACTTTGCTTTTGCGTAGTTATCATTGTCGTCAAGCTCCAACTCACGACAATCACATATCTCCCGTATATCATAACGTGCCTTCATATTGTCCTTTGTTTTTCCTGGAACATTCAACATCGTATTGAAAATGTTGTCAAAGAAATTCTTCTCGATATGCATTACATCCAGATTATGTCTAATCAGTAGATCTTCCCAATACGGTAGATCCCAAAATACTCTGTTTCTTTCAACCCGTGTTTTTTCTAGCCACATTCTTAGCACTTCTGCATCGTCCACTATAATCTTCTGCATCCCTATAGCATATATACCGTGAAGAATAAACCTTCCACTATACATTGTCGAGGTTTCTTTTCTTACTCGTCCACCCTTCTTTCAGTCACTACCGTTTGAACACAACATATGATTCAACGGCAAAAATCGACGGTGACAATCAAACCAACAAGTTTTCCGACTGTTTCTGAGATAAAATGCATCTGTGTCTAGCATGCAATGTGAACATGCGTATTTCCCTATCGTACTCCATCCTTTAAGAGGATAAGATTGAGGTTCACACAATTAACTACTGACTAAGCAAAACAATAACAAAAAATAAACACATACTCAAAAATATATATGAAAGCAATTAAATGTCAACATACCTGACAACATTGAATACGCAGGGAAGTCACTGATCGTCCAGATTAACGCGGTGCGCATTAAGAAATTTTGTTTCTTCTAAATGTCATACGTCATAACACCATCAGTCCACAACCTTTTTAACTCTGCAATAAGTGGTTGTAAATACATATCCAGTTTCTGTTTTGGACTTTTCGGCCCAGGTACGATCACTGTTAGAAAAATCACTGGGTCTCGCATGCACATCGAGAGAGGCAAGTTATACGGGGTTACCATGACTGGCCAAATTGAATATTGTGCCCCGGATGCCCCGAATGGGTTAAAGCCATCCGTGCATAAGCCCAATCTTGCGTTTCTCAGATCTTGTGCAAAATCAGGATGACAATTATTTAAATGCTTCCATGCCGCAGCATCTGAGGGATGTCTCATAACACCTTCATCATGTGAATACTCGTGATGCCATCTCATGTGCGAAGCTGTCAGATCCGATGCATACAACCGTTGCAGGCGTGGGGTCAGCGGTAAATTGAACATGCGGGCGTACGGAATCAGGCTCATGCGTTTCCCTTGTTTATATTTTGGAAGAAAACAGAATTTGCAGTGATGTAGGTCCTCATCCACATCCTAGTAAATCATGCATCCGTTTCGACACGAATCTATTTTCTCCACGGGTAATCCAAGTCCCTCCATTAGTTTTTTCATGTCGTGCAAACTGTGGGGCATAATATTTTCTTCTAGAGTGCATCGACGAAACCACGATGCAATCGAATCAAATCCTCTACCACGTATGTTGTACTACGCCTTTGTATTTAAAAGTTCTGAAGCAGCAGCATGTTAACTAACCTCACACCCATCATACAATGGTCGGCTGGCTGTCTTTAGCATCTCGTTCATCTTACGTGCTTCTGGACTCATTTCCTCTTCAACAACCCGTTCATCTTCGTTTATGAATAAACTTTCACAGAAGTTTTCATTTGCCCCCATACCCCGCATCATCAAGTATCATTTGCTGCATTTGACTATACTGTTTTTCATCATTTCGTTCTTTGGCAACAACCTCTACATTCAAGCTGCGACCTTCGTATTGTCTCGATTCCTATCTATCAAACGAACATTCATCCACTCTCTCATTTTCTTTTTTCTTAATGCTAACAAATAATGGGAGGAGTGGATTTTATATTGGACTCCTCTGCTTATTTGCGACCAGATGGTCGTATTTTTGCTACCAAATGGTCGCATTTTCCCGCCAAAATTTCCCGCCATTTTCCTCACTACCTTGGGTCACATCAAGTCACAACATTTACGATCGCATGGTCACTTATTTTGGTGACCAGTTGGTAGCTTTTCTCGCTCCAAATTGTTTATCTACCACTGGTCACTTAAAATCACAACTTTTGCGACCACTGGTCACTTCAAAATGTGACCACCTGTAGCTTATTTCCCACCAAAATTTTAATCTACCATTGGTCACTAAAGGTCACCAAAATTGCGACCATATAGTCACTTTGAATTGTGACCACTTGGTAGCCTTTCTCCCACCAAATTTACGTGCCTTTTTTTTGCTACTAAATGATCATCCATGTCACAAAATTATGACCACATGGTCGTAATTTTGTAGTGACCATATGGTCACTTACTTCGCACCAAAAATTCGCGCCATTTTTCATGACTAATTCTTTACTTGGTCGCTATTTGGTTGCAAAAAAGTGACCATATGGTCGTTTTAAATCAAACTTCATATTTACTACCAGAGTGGTCACCAAAAAAACTACCCAATACCTTTGGTCGCAAATGTCTGATCGCAATTTAACAGTTTTTTTTATAGTGCAACAACACATTTCCAAATCTAGCACTGAAGCAGAATTTCGTGGTTTAGCAAATATTGCAGCTGAGGTTTTGTGGTTACAAGCTCTCTTAGCAGAAATTAAAGTTACTTCATCCATTGCTCCTATCTTTTGGTGTGACAATTTAGGAGCTGTTCACCTCAGTGCTAATCCAATCCTTCATTCACAAATAAAGCATGTTGAGCTAGATATTTATTTCGTGAGAGATCTAGTTCAAAAATACAAGTTATCAATCCGTCATCTTCCAGCAACAACTTAAATGGCAGACATTTTTACCAAACCTCTCTCAGCATCATATTTCTATTCTTGGAGATCAAAACTGAAAGTTATCTAACTAGTACGGACATTAGTTTGAGAGGGAAGGGGGGTGTGTTATGGTAATTGAGTGAGCTATTGAGGGAGTTAAAAGTCTGTTAGAAGTTTGTTAATTTCAGTTATTTATCTTGTTCAAAGGCATACATTGTATATAAGGAATGCTTTGTAAAACTGAATTCCATATATATATCAAATCATTCTTCATTTCTTCTTCTCTATTAGTTTTAGAGAAGTTTTTAAAAATTACTCAAATAGCATAATTACAATTTAATAAATTATTGAATTATACTTTTGTTATTTTCATGGGTATTTTCAATAAATTTGATTGTTTTTTCTTTTTTTAAGTTTAAGTTCAATAATTTATTGAACTATTTGTTTATTTTTTATTATTATTTTCAACGATTTATTGGTATTTTTAGTTCAATAAAATATTGAAATAATTTATTGTGATACAATAAATCATAATATATTTATCATTATAATTATTAAGGTAATTAAAGAGGTTTCTCCAATCTCAAATCATAAGTTTAATAGAGAAGAAAATCAATAGATCAATAATTGAAATTAATATAAACTATTAATTAATCGTTTTACAACCTCAGTCTGAATTCTCTTTTAATTATAAATTAATGGGCTTTTCATTTCCGATACATGTTACCTTCACAAACTTTATTTGTACCTTTTGGTATTATTAGTTTTTAAGTTACATAACGTAATTATAAATTTGTTTCTTACCATTTCAAACACTCAAAACCACACTTCCTAACAAAACACTAACTATAAACTAATAATACCTTTTGATATTATTAGTTTTTGTTATTTACTTGGCTTCTTAATCTCTCGATTCATTTTAGGTGTGAATATAATTTTAATTTTAACATTAATTTTATCTATTTTAAAATTAAAATTTGATTCTAAATTTTCATAATTTTTATTTTGAACTGACACCGATTTTATTTGAGTACCTCTTTTTACAATTTTACACACATTCCCTTATGGATTTAGAATTGTCGATAATAGATAGAGTTATATTGTGTACTTATTAATTTACAAATATACAAAATTTGAAATATTATAATTTTTAAAATAAAAATTTTGTGTTACCATTTTTAGAACTTGTCTCAAATAACATAAATATGCAAACTAATTACTACAATGTTAGAATTTTTTAAAAATTTCTCAAATAGTATAATTCACAATTTAATAAATTATTGAACTATACTTGAAATGACCAAACTTTTCAGAGTTTAAATCAAACATAATAATAATAGTAGAAGACTCAATAAATAATCTTTATTGAAAAATATGAAAGTCAAACTAGTTCAATATAATCATTTCAATAAAAATAGCAACTCCGGAGTTGTATAGTTTAAACAAAATAAAACGAAAACTAATATCATTGTCTTAAAACCAATCAAAATGAATACAGAATAATAATTCTCAAAATCAATAACTCATCTAAAATCAATAAAATCGAACACTTTATTCATTAACAATAATGAATGACAAATAGATGGCCATAATGAACATAAACCCCTCATCTTCGCCACTTCATCAACCACCACCTCTCGGTCCATTATTACCTGAAAAACAAATATAGCACTATGAGGCTAAAGCCAGTGAGAAAATGATTAAATCAACAGGTAAAGTTTTAAATAGTCTCTAAACGACTCATACCGAGTCCCAAGCACACAAAACTCTCCAATATCTCTTACGCTCAAAGCGTCACTTAAACTCAAATCTCAAACCACTTACATGAATAGGCAATTTATCTCAAAATTCCATATTCAAGAATTTTCAATAAACACTCTCTTACATGGATAAACAACTCTCATTAGTTTCATACGCAAGGATTTCATCCACAAATTCCCAAAAACAAACACTTAACACACCCAAAATATTATCTAACAATATAAAGGCTAACAACTAAGAATTTAACACAGAACATTATAAAGGCGGTCTCTCGGGACTACTATCACTCTAATACCTGGTTATAGATGCAACTATAACTGAATCATCTAGTAAATCATTCGTACTAGCAACGATTACTAGCACCTGGTTATGGGCTTACCCATAACTGAATTAAAACTAAGTATTAAACTCGTAGCCTATCACAACCTGTCAGGCCATCAATCTCAAACTTCCTCAACATTATACACATGATAATGTTCATATAAAATGAATATTAAACATCAAAATACAGCAGTCCAATAAATTCAAAAATTAAATAACCAAACTGCCAAAAACGGTAAATTTGCCGAAAACGTTAAAACCACCGTAAAACGTTAAAACTGTCGTAAAACCGAAATTCTGCTTTAACACTTCCCAATTCAATTCCCATAGATAAAGGTCATATTAAACTCCTAAATATTCCAGAAATAAGTTCATTAACATTAAGAATGGATTCGAAACTAAAAACCTCAATTTTCGCCAAAAAAACACCTAAACTAGTTCCACTCGAAATAAAATTCTCCAAATGATTTTCGAACAATTGCAATATCAATTCTCTTCCTAAAATTCCAAAATAATATATTTAAATAATTAGGATCAAACAAGCTATCATTTGAGCTTTATATTTCTCTAAAACCCCACCGTTGATCAAACCGTTAACTCACCTTGATTTTGCTAAAATCAAAGTTAACCAAGCTAATTCTCATCACGAACCAAACCTAAAACGATGGTCTAAAGAAATTAAAATCCATGCTAAAACAGTACCAAAAGATGTTAAAATTATTGGGGTTCAACTAATCGAAGATGAGAGAACCAAACGAATAAAAAAACTTGTCGTTTGCTATGGGACAATAGGCACAACACTGCTGCACTTGTCGCGGCTGAACCGGAGCCTTCGGGTCTTGGTTTGGTCGCCGGTTCAAGTTCTGGGAGATCAATTTTGATGGATTTTTAACTTTAGGTAAGGTGGATCAAAATCGATTGGGTAAAAGGCTTTAGTTTGGGAATTGGAAAGTAATGAAGGTTGGGTTTCATGGATGGGTTCTTGAATTTCATAAATTAAATACTAACACAATTTTCCGGAATTTAAAAGCTTAATAAAATTATCTAAAACGGTTACCCAAGGTTAGAAACTCAAGGAATCAACGTTCAAACTTTGTCTAACGACTCACCATAATCAAATCAAGCACCTAACAACAAAAATTGACGTTGTGAACATCAATTTTGACCAACTCTATGATCTTATTTCTCAACACTCTTTGGTCCTTTGCCAAATATCTCAACTGGTTTCTCTTCATAAGACAAATCCGCCTCCAAGACCACTGGTTCATAATCTATCACATGTGTAGGGTTGGGAATATACTTTCGAAGCATCGACACATGGAACACATTATGAACTCTAGATAATGACGGTGACAAAGCCAGCCTATCAGCAAGCGCCCCAATCATCTCAAGAATCTCAAAAGGACCGATGAATCGAGGATTCAACTTTCCTTTCTTCCCAAATCTCATAACACCTTTCATAGGTGCTATCTTCAGAAAGACATGATCACCCACTAAAAACTCAAGATCAGTATGCCTCTTATTCGCATAACTTTTCTATCTACTTTGAGCAGTCTACATCCTTTCTCTAATCACATTTATAAGCTGACTCGTCAACTATACTAGCTCAGGCCCCAACAGTTTCCTCTCCCCAACTTCGTCCCAGTGAACTGGCGATCGACATTTCTTACCACACAAGGCCTCAAAAGGAGCCATCTCAATAGTAGACTGATTACTATTGTTGTATGCAAACTCCACCAAATAAAGCCGATCATCCCAACTCCCTTTAAAGTCTAAGGCACAAGCTCGAAGCATGTCCTCCAAAATCTAGTTAACTCGCTCAATTTGACCATCCGTCTGAGGGTAAAAAGCAGTGCTAAGATCCAAAACTTAGAGACAAAGTGAGTCTCTATCCGAAACAATACAAACTGGCACTCTATGCAAACGTACTATCTTCCTCAAATACATCTGAGCCAAAATCTCTACTGGATAAGTCAGATTTCTAGAAATGAAATGCACCGACTTTGTCAATCTATCCACAATCACCCAAATAACTGAATTACCTTGAGCTGTTTTTGGCAATCCGTAAATAAAATCCATAGAAATTTCTTCCCACTTCCACTCAGGAACACTCAATGGTTTAACATAACCATGAGGACTTCTTCTCAATCCCTTCACATGTTGACACACTAAGCACTTACACACAAATTCCGATATGTCTTTCTTCATTCCAGGCCACAAATAATGTATTTTCAAATCTCTACGCATTTTGGTACTGCCTTGGTGAACAGAAAGCATAGAACCATGTGCCTCCTCCAACAACTCCTTCCTCAACATTGGGAAGACACAATCGTCCTTTATAAACCAAGGCATTATCAGTAGAAAAAGCAAAAACTCTAGGCATATCAGTCTCACCATCAAGAAAACAACCAGCTAGACTGTCATCTACTTTCTATGCATCAACAATTCTCTGTCTCAGTGTCGGCCTCACTGTCAATCCGGCCATACTAACTGTCATCTCAGCTATCATCTCTATAAGATTAGCCCTATCCATTTCCCATTGTAGTCTAGGATACCTAGCCAAAATTGCTACTGAATGAACTGTTTTTCTACTAAGTGCATCGGCTACAATATTAGCTATTCCAGAATGGTATTGGATATCACAATCATAATCCTTCACTAACTCCAACCATCTCCTTTGCCTCATATTTAATTACTTCTGAGTGAAGAAATATTTGAGACTTTTGTGGTCAGTGAAGATTAAGATTTTCTTACCATACAAATAATGCCTCTAAATCTTTAAGGCATGATTCACCGCTGCAAGTTCTAGATCATGAGTAAGATACTTCTTTGCATGCTCTTTGAGCTGCCTAGAAGCATAAGCTATCACTTTGCCATGTTTCATTAAAACGCAACAAAACCCTTTTTTTGATGCATCACTATAGATAGTCAAACCACCAGAACCATCTGGGGTAACTAAAACTGGGGCAGTTATCAATCTCGTCTTCAATTCTTCAAAACAAGCTTCATAATCCTCACTCCATTCAAAAGCCACTCCCTTTCTAGTTAACTTGGTCATTGGAGAAAAAATTCGTGCAAAGTCTTGCGCAACTCTCCTATAATATCCAGCTAGACCAAGGAAGCTACAAATCTCAGCCACACTAGTAGGTTATGCCCACCCACTATGTGACGACTCGACTCATTTTAAAAATCATTTAAATATAAAACACAACGGAAGTCTTTATATTTTTTTTTAAAAAAAGGCGTGGTTATGTTTGAAAGTTGGCTACGTAAAACCTGTTTACATTTTCAATTCAGAAATTTAAAACACAAGGAACTTCAAGTTCCTAATTCTGGAGTTCCAAGGATTTATAATCATAAAAGTAAGACGAGGAGCTCTTAAGAGCTATATACAAATGTACAAATCAAAAGATACAAAATACTCAAACTAAGTCCATGGACTTTTATAAACACTTAGTCCATCTCGAGGTCAGCATCCATCAATCATGCAGCACCAGCTCCCCTCCCACGACCTCTAGCATGAGCATTACCTGAAATTGTTTGTAATATCATGAGCTAACAACAAAGCCAAGTGAAAATAAACAGAATTAAAAGTAACCTTATACTCCAAACCCGTATTCAGATTTGTGTCCAAGTAACTCTTACAATTTCTCACTAAAACATCCAAAACTAGAGAATAATAACTCCCAATGTTTAGAAGAAAGTTGTCATTCCTCAATTTTCTTTCTTATACTTTAATTCTTAATACCTCCAACAAGATATATGGTTTATATTCCCTTGTCTTTAATAACTTATGTTAACTTCTCTCGGTATTAACATATTCTAATAAACACAATTTATGATGAATGACAATAATAATAGCTATCGCAGACTATGTGTAAGCTCCCGCAGGCTTTGTGATAGCTCCCGCAGGCTATGTGATAGCTCCCACAGGCTATGTGATAGCTCCCACAGGCTATGTGATATCTCCCGCAGGCGATGTGTAAGCTCCCACCGGCTTTGTGAAATGATATGAATATACTTTCAAGTGCAAGAAAATAAATATAAACTTTCAACATAATCGAAAAGACATAAAAGTAAATAGATCGTGATGGTGCAATAAGATATGCATATGCTTTCAAGTGCAAGTAAAAAAATATAAACGTTCAACAGAATCGAAAGGACATAAAAGTAAATAGATTGTGAATTACTCTTAAACATAAGACCAGCAATTAGGAACTTCTGAAAATCAAAGAGTAATTCAAGCCAATCGGCTTTCTGACAACTTGAGAATTTGACTTAACATAAAAGTCTCCAATTTCTTACTCCATCATTTATCAATTATTCACAATCCTTATTACATTTGAAGCCTTCATCTCCCGATAAACAATAGGAATCTCCGAAGTAAGTCTAAACTTAGAACTTCCAAAAGTTACTTGTTTCCTTCGAAGCACCTATGAATTTTCTCACTAAAAATATAACTAACTCTAAAGCCTAAGAAAGTTAGTTCACTCACTCCAATCCTTTTGATTCAATCATATTCTTAACTTCCGATCCAACAAATCTTTCTACTTATTCGGTTTCTAAAGCTACTTTATATCCTATTTATTCTCACCTTGGTAATAGTAGTTTTGCTCCAAACCTCCGATAGTGCGATCAAACAAAGGTCTAAAAACACCTACAATTAGAATTACATCTAACAATCAATAATTAACCAAATAACGATCAAACGACATCTAAAAGCATAAAACGACGAAAAACCCTAGAAACCCCATAATGATGCTCTCGGCCCCCCGATAAAAATGGGTCTCGGGTTTGGTTTTATGACTTTTTGGCAATTAAGAGACGTTTCGGCTTGGTTTCAAGTAGTTTGGTAGTTCCCAATTTCAATGGGTAACGATAATTAGGGTTTTTGGACAATATTTGATTTCCCGAATTTAATTACAACAATAAATAATCAATAATAAATAACCCAAATTCAACCCCTGAATTGTAAATTTCAAACGGAACGTGTTTTGGCTCAAACTCGGGTTCAGGGTTAAGGGAAAGTTTCCAAAAACACTTAAAACAACTCCCGTAATTAAAATCATCGAGTTCCTCGGCAAGAAATCGAAGAATCAAAATGAAAACTCCATTAAAACACTATTTGGAGCTTAGGGTTTGAATCTTTGAAATACATTTAGATCCTTAGAACCTAGTGGAAAGTACGATTGTTAGGTGGAAAAGAATCGTAGGACCGAGACCTTTCCAACGGAACTAGAATTGAAGCGATCCGATGAGAAACGAACGAAACTTGAAAAATCCCCCAAACCCCTTGATGTTCACGGCAAGGAGAGGAAAAAGGAAGAAGAAAGATGGATTTGTATTCGTCAAATGAAGTCAAAGGTGAATTTAAAGAAGAGATGAATAGTGAAATGATATTTTAAGAACTTTGGAAATGACGGTTACGTCCTTTTAATGACTTTTGACTTATAAATTGAAACCCGAAGTTCTTAAACTAGCCCAATGGTGATTAATAATTATTAATTGGTCCATTAATAATTATTAATATGACCAAAACTAAATTAAACTAATAAAGAAATTAAAAAGGTTTAAACCGAAATAAACTACTAATTCTAAATTACTAATTCTAAAATAAACTTTAAATACTTAAATTAAAATAAAATAAATAAAATTTTTTTTACCTCAAAAGTAATGGGACGTTGCACACTAACTGCTTCGATCTTTGAACGATAACCAGAAATACCCTTTGCTGACACTACATGTCCCAAGCTTTTTTCAGCCATAATTCAGACTTGCTAAACTTAGCATAAAGTCTTTCATCTCTCAGAATAGACAACACCTTCCTCAAAGGCATGGCATGCTCATCCCCATTCTTAGAGTACACTAATTTATCGTCTATAAATACTATCACAAATGTATTTAAGAACTTTTGGAAAACTGTGTGCATCAAATCCATAAAAGCTGCTGGGGCATTAGTCAACCCAAAGGACATGACAATAAACTCGAAATGTCCATACCTCGTCCTGAAAGCTATCTTTTGAATATTGGCCTCACAGATTCTCAACTGGTGATATCACGATCTCAAATCTATCTTTGAAAATACAGTGGCCCCTTTCAACTAGTAGAAAAAATCTTCTATCTTAGGCAAAGGATATTTGTTCTTCATAGTTACCTTGTTAAGCTCACGGTAATCTATACATAGCCTGTGACGACCCGACACTTTTAAATAAATTTAATTTAGAAAACACAGCGGAAGTCTTTTATTTTAAGAAAAATTGGCGTGGTTTTGTTTGAAAATTGGCTAGCCAAAACCTGTTTACATCCTAATTTTTCAAATCTAATAAAATCACATGGACTTTAAGTCCCAATCAGGAGTTCAAAATGATTTATAATCATAAAAGAAAAGACAATATCTCTTAAGAGCCATTTACAAATATACAACTCCAAAATTATATAAAGTTCACAAAACCATGTACATGGATTTTACAACAACCTAGTTCATCTCAAAGTCGTCATCCCTCGATCATACAACACCATCTCCTCTCCCTCGACCTCTAGCCAGGGCATTACCTGAAATTTTTGTAATATCATGAGCTAACAACTTAAGCCCAGTGAGAATAATAAGAATAAAAAGTAAAGATAGACCTCAAACTCGCATTTCAATTTGTGTCCAATTTATTTGACACAATTCACTCCTAAAGTCCTCCAACTCTAGGTAATTTCATTTTATATTCTCTAAAGGATGATATTACTAATAATCATAGTCAATACTCATCCATTATCATTGTTATGACATAAGTGAGAAAAGTAAATATTCTTTGCACATCATACAACTTCTCGATTCTCTCTTTCATCTATCATAAACATGAATGCATGAGAGCATCCCGTAGGACTTCACATTTGCCCTTTTGTGCGTGAATGAAGGTAATGCGGACATCCCGTAGGCTCCCATTCAACCTTATGCATGAGGAAGTAATGCGTACATCCCGTAGGCTACCATTCAACTTCTTTTCTTTCACATTTTTTCTTTTCTCTGAAGGTGATGTGAACTCCACGTAGGGTTCATCAATCTTCCTTCTTTTCTCTTTCACTTTCTTTTCTTTTCACTTTCATTTCTTTTTCACTTTCGTTTCTTTTTCACTGAAGGTGATGTGAACTCCACGTAGGGTTCATCATTCTTCCTTCTTCTTTTCTTTCTCACTTTCATTTCTTTTTCATGAATGGTGCGAGAATGGTATGATGCAATATAATATGCATATGCTTGCATATCCTTGTAAAAGTAAATAAGTAAAGTGCGGAATTAAAGTAGTCGATACAAGCATAAAGTAAAAGGCATAAAGTAAAAGACATAAAGTAAATGACATAAAGTAAAATAGATAGTAATCTCGGACGGACGATATGTCGATTGAACTCCGGTATCAATAATAAGAGTAGAATCATCTTAAACGATTAACCTATACCTTCAAGGATTCTAAACTTCCAATATAATCCGAAGTTCTATTAACCGTTCTATATAAAAGTTGAACCTTTTATCCTCCAATGATCCAACCTAAGCTTCGAAACTAATCTAACTTAGAATCTTCTAAGATTCAATACTTTCCTCGAGAACTCCTAAGTTCTCACTTAAAGGATTAACTCCTAATCCTAAGGGCACTAACTCACATCCCTCTATTCTTAGATTCGAATTCTAGTCTTAGTTTCTAATTCTACAAACCTTCATACTTATTTGCTTTCTATAGTTACTTTAAATCCTAACTATTCTCACCTTAGCCAAAGAACTCCAAATCTCCACTTTCCACGAAACAACAACCGAGCAATCGCACCTACAATTCACCAATTGCACAATATATTACAACTCATAACTAATATGCGAACAAGTGTGCATTTTTGGGTGAATAGTGTTTTCGGATGAACAGTAATTTCGGATGAATAGTGTTTTCGGGTGAATAGTGTTTTTCAAAAATCCGGGCTCAAAATCGTCAAATTCCATGATAGAAATTCATGATTTCAACTTCAAAACTCATTTATAATAAAAAATGAACAAAACCATCTAAAAAGTTTTGAAAACTTAATTTTTGGGACTTCCCTTAGAGAACGGGAAACTCCAAAAAGCTAGGTTGGATAGGTAGCCCTCGTCCCTACCAATCCAACGCAACCGAAAACACGATGATCCGCTGAGAAACAAAGAAAAGCCAAGAAAAAGTCTTCTCATCCATGGAGAAGAGAAAGCTCACGGCAAAGAGAAAGGAGAAGGAAGAAGATGAAATGATTTTTGTCAACTTTGGTGATATTTAAAGATAAATGAAAAGTAATTTTAGATATTTTAAGAAATTGGAAATGACGGTTGCGTCCTTTTATGACTTTTGACTTATAAAACGAAACCCGATGCTCTTAAATAAATCTAAAGGTGATTAATAATTATTAATTCAATTAATAATTATTAATGTCACCGAAACGAATCTAAAATATTAAAAACGATTAAAAAGGATTTCGGGCGAAATTATCTACTAAAAGCAAAATTACAAAAATAATAATTAATCTAAATACTTAAATTGAAATAAATAGATAAATAACATTAAATAAAATATAATAAAATAATAATAAATAAATAAATAATAAAAAAAAAATTCACTTCAAAATAACGGGCGTTACATAACCTCATCGATCCATCCTTCTTTTTCACAAATAGGACAGGTGCACCCCATGGTGATACACTTGGGCGTATGAAACCCAAATCTAGAAGCTCTTGTAACTGGGTCTTAAGCTCTTTTAGCTCAGCTGGAGCCATCCTATAAGGTGCTTTCGAAATAGGGGCGATTCCAGGTACAACTTCTATTTGAAAATCCATTTGCCTAGGTCGTGGTAGTCTAGGTAATTCATTAGGAAACATATCGGTAAACTCATTCACAACCTGCACAGATTCCAAACTGACCTCAATAGTAGTATCAACTACATTAGCTAGATAAGCCCAGGCTCCCTCATCAAACATAATAATAACAGCGGAAGAATCAATAAATAATCTTTATTGAAAAATATGAAAGTCACACTAGTTCAAATAATCATTTCAATAAAAATGGCAACTCCGGAGTTGTAAAGTTTAAACAAAATCAAACGAAAACTAATATCATTGTCTACAAAAAAAACTGTCAAAATGCGACCAGAAATTTGCGACAAAAAAAATATGGTAGTTTTCTGGTGACCACCTGGTCACTTTCTTTGAAGGTTGACTCTAAGTGACCATTTGGTCACTTTTTTTGCGACCATATGGTCGCATTTTTGTGACTAAAATATTCCTTGGTAGCAAAAAATGGCGCGTAATTTTGGAGGGAAGAAAGCTACCAAATGGTCACAATAAAAAGTGACTACATGGTCGCAATTTTGGTGACCAAAAGTGAGCAGTGGTAGCTTATAATTGGAGGGAAGAAAGCTACCAACTGGTCACAATAAAAAGTGACTAAATGGTTGCAATTTTGGTGACCAAAAGTGAGCAGTGGTAGCTTATAATTGGAAGGAAGAAAGCTACCAAATGGTCACAATAAAAAGTGACTAAATGGTCGCAATTTTGGTGACCAAAAGTGAGCAGTGGTAGCTTATAATTGGAGGGAAGAAAGCTACCAACTGGTCACAATTATAAGTGACCAGATGGTCGCAATTTTGGTGACCAAAAGTGAGTAGTGGTAGTTTATAATTAGAGGGAAGAAATCTACCAAATGGTCACAATAAAAAGTGACTAAATGGTCGCAATTTTGGTGACCAAAAGTGAGCAGTGGTAGCTTATAATTGGAGGGAAGAAAGCTACCAAATGGTCACAATAAAAAGTGACTAAATGGTCGCAATTTTGGTGACCAAAAGTGAGCAGTGGTAGCTTATAATTGGAGGGAAGAAAGCTACCAACTGGTCACAATTATAAGTGACCAGATGGTCGCAATTTATGTGACTGTAAAGTGAGCAGTGGTATCTTATAAATGGAGGGAAGAAAGCTACCAACTGGTCACAATTATAAGTGACCAGATGGTCGCAAATTATGTGATTTTTATGGGACCAATAATTGATAAAGAATTTGGTGGGATAAAAGCTACCAAGTGGTCACCCAAAAAGTGACCATGTGGTCGTAAATTCTGACTTGATGTGACCCAGGGCAGTGAGGAAAATAGCGGGAAAATTTGGCGGGAAAATTCGACCAGGTGGTAGCAAAAATACTACCATCTGGTCGCAAATGAGCAGAGGAGTCCATTATAAAAACCCTCCACCCATTGTTTCTTAGCATTAAGAAAAAAGAAAATGAGAGAGTGGATGTATGTTCGTTTGATAGACGGGTATTTGAACGATGAGTTCGTGGCCGAGGTTGAACAGTTTGTTGAGTTTTGCATGACAACTGTCTATTATGAAAAGTATGGTGGAAAGCTACGTTGCCCATGCAGGAAATGCGACAATAGGAGAATCATACCGGTTACAGAGTTGAAGGTGCATCTTTATACTCGGGGGTTTGTTCAGAATTATTATCACTGGGTGTTTCAGGGGGAAACACAGGAAATGTTCGACGCTGGATTACAGGAATCGAGACAATACGAAGGTAGCAGCTCGAATGTAGAGGTTGTTGACGAAGAACGGAATGATGAACAACAGTATTGTCAAATGCAGCAAATGATAATTGATGGTGCGGGGTATGGGGGCAATGAAAATTTCCGTGAAAGTTTAAACGTAGACGAAGATGAACGGGTTGTAGAAGAGGAAATGAATCCCGGAAGCACGTAAGATGCACGAGATGCTAAAGACACCACTGACCATTGTACGATGGGTGTGAGGTAAGTCAACTTGCTGCTGCTACAGAACTTTTAAATATAAAGGCGCAGTACAACATACCGGGTAGAGGATTTGATGCGATTGCATTGTGGTTTCGTCGATGCGCTCCAGAAGAAAATAATATGCCCCACAGTTTGTACGACACGAAAAAGCTAATGGAGGGACTTGGATTACCCGTGGAGAAAATAGATTCGTGTCAAAACGGATGCATGATTTACTGGGATGTGCATGAGGACCTACATCATTGCAAATCCTGTTTTCTTCCAAGATACAAACAAGGGAAACGCAGCCTGATTCCGAATGCTCGCATGTTCTATTTACCGCTGACCCCACGTCTGGAACGGTTGGATGCATCGGATGTGACAGCCTCGCACATGAGATGGCATCACGAGCATTCACAGGATGAAGGTGTTATGAGACATCCCTCAGATGCTGCGGCATGGAAGCATTTAAATAATTGTCATCCGGATTTTGCACAAGATTCGAGAAACGTCAGATTGGGCTTATGCACAGATGGCTTCAACCCGTTCAGGGCATCCTGGGCACAATATTCAGTTTGGCGACCATGGTAACCCCGTATAACTTGCCTCCCTCGATGTGCATGCGAGACCCGGTGATTTTTCTAACAGTGATCGCACCTGGCTGAAAAGTCCAAAAAGAAACCTGGATGTGTATTTGCAACCACTTATTGCGAGTTGAAAAGGTTGTGGGTTGACGATGTTATGACGTACGACATTTAGAAAAAACAAAATTTCTTGATGCGCGCCGCGTTAATCTGGACGATCAGTGACTTCCCTGCGTATTCAATGCTGTCAGGTATGTTGATATTTAATTGCTTTCATATACATTTTTGAGTCTGTGTTTAGCTTTTGTTATTGCTTTCCTTGGTCATTGTAGTTAATTGTGTGAACCTCAATATCCTCCTCTTAAAGGATGGAGTACAATGGGACATACGCATGTCCGCATTGCATGCTAGACACGGATGTATTTTATCTCGAAACGGCCGGAAAACTTGTTGGTTTGACTGTCATCGTCGATTCTTGCCTTTGAATCACACTTTCCGTTCAAACGGCAAAGGATCGGGAAGAGGGTCGACGAGTAAGAAAACAAACCCCCCGACCATGTATAGTGGAAGACAGATTTGCACGGTATAGATACTATAGGGATGCGGAAGATTACCGTGGAAGGTGCGAGAGTGCAAACAATGCATCTGGAAAAAACACGGGTTGGAAGAAACGAAGTATTTTTTGGGATCTACCGTATTGGGAAGATCTACCGATTAGACACAATCTTGATGTAATGCATATCGAGAAGAATTTCTTTGACAACATTTTCAATACGATTTTGAACGTTTGAGAAAAACGAAGGACAATCAAGGCACGTTATGATATACGGGAGTTATGTGACCGCCCCGAGTTGGAGCCTGACGACAATGATAATTACGCAAAAGCAAAGTACATGTTGACGACGGATGAAAAGAAAACATTATTTGAGTGGATCAAATCCATCAAATTCCCAGGACGGATACGTTTGAATTTGAGTCGGTGTATAGACAGTGAAAAACATATCATGTTCGGGATGAAAAGCCACGACTGTCATATATTCATGCAACGATTGATGCCCGTCGCGTTCGGACCGTTCCTAGAGAATAGACATTGGGAGCCGCTTGCCCAGTTGAGTGTTTTTTTCAGGGACTTGACATGTACAGAGCAGACGGAAGCTACTGTCGCTTCAAAGAGTTCAGAGATCGCCGTTATTATTTGTAAGTTGGAGCGAATGTTACCACCTGGCTTTTTTGACTCAATGGAGCATCTTCCAGTGCATCTTCCATACAAGGCATTCTTAGGGGGTCCCGTACATTACCTCTGGATGTACCCATTTGAAAGGTAAGCACAGTTATTTTGTAATGTACGCGTATGAATCAGTACAGTGATCATCGAATGTTAATAATGTTTTGTACCCACAGGTACTTACGTCGGTTGAAAAAGATGGTTGGAAATAGATCACGAGTAGAAGGATCTATCTGTAGTGCGTACCTGACGAAAGAGACTACCACATTTTGTTCATACTACTTTGATCAACAAATTGCAGAGAAGTTTCGACCGTCGAAACGAAACTTTGTCGATAATTTACTTGAAGGTGTTGACATGAACTACTTGCCGATTTTTACGGAACCTGGCATGACAGTTGGAAGATCAGTGCGAAGGCCGTTGACCGATTCTGAGTATCACGTAATGCAGACATACGTGTTATGCAACTGCGCAGAGATCGAGCCTTACATAGAGTGAGTTTGTAACTTAACATTATTCCATCGCATAAACAATTACAAACTATTTGCTAATTATTTTTGTAACATACAGATTATTTCTAAACGTATACGTTCGAATGACACGAGTTGGTCTTACAGACGCTGAGGAGAGGTCAATAATCGTCAAAGAGTTTCGTTCTTGGTTCAGTGTATACGTGAGTTATTTTAAATTGTCAAACAACCGTTGCATTATGTTGAAACAATTACTATCTTCCTAACATTATTGTATGTGGACAATGACACAGGTTGACTCCTTTACATTATCGGTGGATGATCCTCACATCATTTCTTTGGCAAAGGGACCTGGACAGATAGCAAGGTCGTATGGTGGATACGTTGGTAAAGGTTACAGATTTCAAACGAAGGCGCATTCAGTGAACAGGGCAACAAACAACAGTGGTGTTTGCATAAAAGGTCACGTGTTCGGCACAAACGAAGACGATTACTTCAGAGTAATCGATGAGATTCTTGAGATTCAATACGCAAGTCTGACGCTAAAACGCATTGTTCTGTTCAACTGCACTTGGTTCGAGACAACCAGACGAGGCGGAGTCCGTAAGATTGATCATTTACAAATCGTTGAGGTAAAGAAGTCTAAGCATATGCGCACCGCTGATAGGTTCGTCCTGGCTTCACAGGCGATTCAAGTTTATTACCTGAACTATCAGATTAATATATGAGATCTGACAGTTGGTTAGTTGTTTGTAAAGTTAAACCACGCCAGGTAGAAGAAAACTTGTCCGAGAAAGACGACCACGCAGAGGAAGCTGTTGTTTTTCAAGAAGATGAGATACGATCTCGTGAAATCGACGATGGTCAGAATGCAAGTACTGTTCGTCGTTTGAACGATGGAACGATAACATTGCATGATGATGATGATATAAATGCTTCCACTTCTCACGCACGTGACATTGATGCTGAATTTATTCGAGACGATGAATCTGATGAAGAAACAGAAGAAGAAGAAGAAGACTGTATGTGACGGACTTCTTGGAGACGATGATGAATGAGATATTTCGTTAACTTGATTATTCAAATGTGTGTGTATGTGTTTAATTAATTAAAACTATTTCTTTTAAGGAAAGATTAAAAAAAAAAATTATATTTGCGACCATGTGGTCGCAATTTCACACAAAAGGTGACCACATGGTAGTAATTTAGAAGTGAAATGCGACCAGTTGGTCGCATTTTATAATTATATTTTTAAAAAATATAAGTAAAATGGCGACCATATGGTCGCAAAAATGAGCGGTAAATTTAAATTTCCATGAAAATTATGGCGGTGAATTTAAAGATTACGACCATCTGGTCGCAATATTTGGCGCTGAATTTCATTATTGCGACCAGATGGTCGCAATTATTGATGGGACTCGTGATATGACAATTGCTTGGATCATGGTAAAGTGGCGACCATATGGTCGCTTTTTCATGAAATGCTACCATATGGTCGCAAATATCTCAAGAAATGCGACAGGTTGGTCGCCATTTTCCCCAAAGACGCGCAACCTTTCGTTTCTTGTCATAATTACATATTTGCGACCATTTGGTCGCAAAATCGATTTAAATTCCCATCGTTTTCCTTTCCCCGTTTCTTCTTTTCTTCCTTTCTCTTTTTCTTCCTCTCTTTTTGTTCTTTTCTCTCTTTTCCCCTCTCCTGTTCCCCGTTATTTCTTCCCGTCCCGTTCCCGTTCTTACTCTAAATCTAAAACCCTCAAACCCCAATCCCGGTTTCTATTACGAGGTTAGTTTTCATATAAAATTGAAGTTTAGTTTAAGAATTTAGTTTACTTAGTTTTAGTTTTTAGTTTTCAATTAAGTAGTTTAGTTTTGTTTTGTTAATTTAATTAGTTTTAGTTTAATGAATCTAAATTTGTGTAATCAATTACTTAGTTTACTTTTGTTTAATTCATAGCATTTTAGTTTACATTAACTAATTAATTAGTTTAGCTTAATTTTGTTACTTTAAGTAATTTTAGTTTAATTAATCTAATAGTTTAATTAATCTAACTTAGTTTACTTTAATTCAATTTAAGTAGTAATTAATTTAATTACTCAATCTAATTTAGTTTAATTACTTATTTAGTTTATTTAAGATAGTTTACTTTAATTTAATAAAATGAAACTAAATTTATTTATAATTACACTAGTTTAAATTTTAATTTTAGTTTAATTAATGTAATTTAGATTACTTTAATTAAATCAATTAATTTAAAGTAGGGTAATTAATTCAAATAGTTTAACTTCAATTATACTTAAGTAGTTTAAATTAATTAATTACACTAATTTAATTAATTAATTTTAGTTTAATGAATAAATAAAAATTGTTTAATTACTTAATTTTAGTTAAATTTGATTAAAGTAAAGTACAATTAGATTAATTAATTAGAATAGTTTTGTTTAAGTATTCTAATCAATTAATTTGAAATAAAGTAAATTAAAATTAGATTAATTGAAACTAAAATTAATTCAATTAAACTTAAGATTAATTAATTAAAACTAACATAAACTAATCATTTAATTTGAATTAAAGTAAATTAAAATTAGTTTAATTGAAACTAAAATTAATTCAATTAAACTTAAGATTAATTAATTACAACTAAAATAAACTCATCAATTAATTTGAATTAAAGTAAATTAAAATTAGATTAATTGAACTAAAATTAATTCAATTAAACTTAAGATTAATTAATTAAAACTAAAATAAACTAATCAATTAATTTGAATTAAAGTAAATTAAAATTAGATTAATTGAAACTAAAATTAATTGAATTAAATTAATTTGAGTTTAATTCAATTAATTTTAGTTCAATTAATATAATTTTACTTTACTTTATTTCAAATTAAATAATTAGTTTATTTTAGTTTTAATTAATTAATCTTAAGTTTAATTGAATTAATTTTAGTTCAATTAATCTAATTTCAATTTACTTTTATTCAAATTAATTTGATTAGTTTATTTTAAATTATTTACTTAATTTATGTTAGTTTAATTTACATTATTTCATTAATTAATTAATTAAATTTATTTCAATATTTTACTTACGTAATTAGTATTAAATTAGTTTATTTTGGTTGTATGATTATGACGGGGAGACGACGTCCTCCCCAGTCAGACGAACCTGACGACGCGGGTGACGAGGGGTCTCCGCAGACGCCTACTGGCGCTGCCCCTGATGCGGACCTGACTACGGAGGAGTTGGACATCCTCTTTAGTTACGAGACGGGACTTGCTGCCACGCTCGATGATGCAGTCCCTGAGACCGACTCTGCGACACCACGACTGTCGCAGGACTCCCTGGCCACAACTCTGGGCTTAGCATCAGGGTCTGCATCAGGGTATGTGTCCGGGTCTGCGTCCGGGTCTACATCAGGGTCGGATCCAGCTGGTCCTTCGACTTCATGCACGCAGCCGTCTCGGGCCGCAGACTCTACCCTTCGGATTGAAAGGGATACGTAAGTAATTTTGTTTACTATTTTTCAAAGTGTTTTTTATTCCTTTTAACTAATAGTTTCTAATATATAGCACAATAATTTTTTTTGATTTTGCAGAGTACAGCCACATACTACCGTTTCAAAACGGTTTCGCGAGGTCCTCAAGAGCATGCCTCTACCCAGCGACCTTCGCTGGACGAAGATTCCGACGACGGAGAAACGTCGGATGTACGACAATTGGAAGGTAAAAACATCATTTATTTTCATAATTAATTAATTTTGAAATTTATAGCAATAAATTTATTACTTTAACAATTTTTTATTTTAATTTTTTCAGGGCAAGTTTCCTGTTATTGATCACGTCCGGGATCGATTCAAGGACCTCATGTTCCGGGCGAGCAGAAAGCAAGCAGCAAACCGCCCAGTGTGGATGAGCCCGGAGGACCACGCGCGGCTTCTCGCGAGCTTGAGCACTCCTGAGGGCAAGGCAGTGTCAAGCAGGAATAAGGCCAACCGCGCGAAGAATCCCACCAAACAAACAGCGGGGGCGCAAACCCACGACGAGCACCATCGTCGATTGGTATGTTTTTTTTTTCGTCGTTTTCTTACTTACGTACTTTTTTCTCGTTTTCTTTTTTCAATTACTTATTAATTTATTATGTTTTATTCTTCACTCTTTAATTTTTTAGGAAGCGAAGCACGGGCGCCCCGCCCCGCCGGATGAGTCATCACTGAGTTCTTCACACGAAGAAGGACGGGACGTTCGTCGACGATAAGGCGAAAGCAGTTCAGGTATTTAATAATTTTTTCAATTATTATTTTTTCTTTAAATTTTTCCTACCTCATATATTAACCATTTTATTTTCTGAATTTTAAATGTTTAGGAACGTTTCACCTGGAGTTCTTGACTCGGGGTTGCCCACACCTGGACTCGCAACCGACTCGGGAGGACCGTAGAGAGGCGTTCTTGGAGGTCATGGAGGGGTTCGGCCTGATGAGTCAGTTCCTGGGCTCGGCTCGTACGGGCGACGCCTTTATACAGATGTGTCCCGGCCTCAGCGGAGCGGAGCGAGCACTAGCTTTGGCCCTTCTCCAGTTGAGTAGCAGCTGTGCGCGGACATGGAGGCTATACGCGAGGACTTCGTTACTCGAGTCGCTGCTATTGAGGCCGACATGCAGGCACGAGTCGAGGTCCAGGTCGCAGCCGCTTTGGCCGTGTACTTCAGATCTCTAGGCGGTGGCCCTTCATCATCGACGCCTCCTCCCCCACCCCCCGCCCCTCCGCAGTAGTTCTAGGATTCTTTTGACTATATAAAACGTTTTTTTAATATTTGATATATATATTTTTTATTTTAATTCCTTTTTTTTTATGAAATTTTAATATTAATTAAATAAATAATTAATAATTAATTA